>CM067506.1:37471772-37504272 GCA_034509495.1 Acestrorhynchus altus | reverse complement strand
AAACAGGACCCTACTGTCTCCATATCTAATACCAGGCGTGGACAAGAGGGTATAAAGCCCCCCAGCATTGAGCTATGGAGCAGTGGAACTGTGTTCTGTGGAATGATGGAGCTCCATCCAGTACTTCTGAGCTGTGTTACTCACAGATAGTTCAGCACACATTGACGGGGGGTGTATTTTGATGTGTGTATCTGTAGGTTACTCTGATCCTGAGTTATGAAGCTTAGAATACAGCATGTAACTGCAGATCTTGGATTCTAAGAGTTAATATAAGGTAGTATTTATATCCTTAAATTACAGTAATTGTTAATGCTGGGTAAAGAGCTGTAGGTAGAGTTTTCACATTCCACCTTAAACAGCTACAGTCTGGCACATGAGGTTGCAGTATTTAAGGTGGAAAATGTGCTGACTTTAACCTGGTTCTCACAGTGTTTTTTGGGTTATTGCATTCTGTGTGTGTGTAAGAGCATTAGAAGTGACACACACTGATGGATTTGCTGATGTGTGTGAGATTGTTCTGCCGCAGCTCACCCTAAGAAACTACTGGGAGATAAATCTTTGCCTGAAGACCTCTCCAACAACGCATACAGACATACGCTTCAGATAGAGGAAAAAAAGACCACATCAAGGTATTTATATCTATTGTGGTGACCATCCAACATCCTGACTTTTGCCATTGACGGCAATCAACTCCTCACAGCAATGTTCCAGGATTTAGTAGAAGGTCTTCTTTTGGAGACAGTTACTCCAACAAAAGCGGGATAAACCCAATGGGTATCCCAATACTTTTGTCCGTGTAATGTATATGGAGCAGTCTACTCATTCTACAGTGAGTGATTTCCAACTTGGCCGTGTTGAACACAGTCTCTTCATCTTCCATTCTCCATCTCTCTGCCCCAGACCTCGTTCACGTTCCCCACTCTCCCGCTCTTCGTGACCTTCTCCACTAATGAGCTAGAGATCCAGTAACCTTGAGAGAGTGGGAGAGCGAGAGTAGTGGGAGAGAGAGAGAGAAAGAGAGAGAGAGAGAGAGCTCACCATTCACCCTTTCCTCCTCTCAACTCCTTCATTTCCTGTGCTGTCAGGCTGGGTTAGGACTAGCATGCATCTTCTTGTTTCCTCCATGGAAAACCCTCCAGAGACAGATGCAGCCCTCTGCACCCCCAGTGCCCCATTGTAATGCCCTTATTGACTGTGGCACCCTAGCAGCACCCTGACTCGCAGCTAATGTGCCGAAATACATGGGCGAATTGCACCTGACGTCCGCGACGTTTAGGGACCAGCCTCTTTAGGTCCAAATGAAGCCTGCTGGCAGAGTAACAAGCTTAAACTGAGGTTTCGTGGTGGTGGGGCCTATTCAGCAGGGCTAAATTGAATCTGGACTTGATGGTGGAAAGTGCTCTGTGTGTGTGTGTGTGTGTGTGTGTGTGTGTGTGTGTGTGTGTGTGTGTGTGTGTGTTAACGATATCTATTTTCAGTCTCTGTGCTCTTGGATTTGATTGACAGGGTAATGGTATGGTTAGAAGAGATCCTTATGATGCGTGTCTCACGCAGTCTGCACAAGACCAACGTGATGATTGTTCAGAGTCACTGCCGCGTAACTATGGATACGCTGAGAAAACATCTCATAATTATTCGCAGATCAAAATAATGAGACTTGTAGGAGCTGAATCTGAACTGCAGTACTTTACTCTCTACTTTCTCCACTCCGTACTGAACCGTATAGCAGCTCAAACATGTTTACACCGTAAAATAATGATGGCGATGGAAGTTGAGGGACAGTAGAGGAGCCCGGGTCCACTGTTAGGCCCTTGTGCATAGCCCTTAAGGGCTACTGTAGCATGGCTGACCCTGTGCTTTGACCCAAGCTGGGATATACGAATTCCACTGTACTTCAACATGAGTGAAAATAATAAAAGCACATTATTGTGCTCATCATCAAAATCTGCACAAAGAAGGACGTGTGGGTCTGCAGTTCTGTTGTGAAGGAAGATGAAGGTGATCAGGATCAATAACTGATGATAACTGTAGTCTGATCTGATCAATGTTTATTGATCTACTCATACAGAAGTGGTGTCTCTCAGGGCGGCGTCGGGTTTAACGCAACATGCCAGACGTCTCTGCATGGAGGTGTAGAGGTTCCTCGTGGTGTCCTGTGATGATCCATCCCATGCAGATGGAATGTTCTCACTAAGTTCTGCAGATGGTGTGGTAGGGCTGGAGTGTTGATAGAGCGTCCAATAGCGTCCACACATTTTCAATCAGGGACAGATCTGGAGATGAGACCGACCAAGGCATAGTATCTGTGTCTTCAAGACGAGATCTTGAGACGGCAGCAGTGTGTGGACGAGTGTCGTCCTGTTGGAATAGAGCACCGGAGTGTGTGTTCAGAAAAGGTAGAACCACTGGTTGCAGAACCTCATTAATGTAACGTTGGTCTGTTAAAGTGTCTGTAATGAAGATCAAAGGTGGTCTGGCATCGTACGAAACTGCACCCACACCATCACACCAGACCTTCTGGATGTTTGATGCATGACAACAAAGTGTTGATCTTGGTTCATGGATTGTTGGTCGTCTTTTGGAAAAATCGGTTGTCTAGTTGTCTTGTTGGATGGTGTGATGATCTGGGGAACCATAGCATACAACAGTGGCTCGACCCTAGTTGGGATTCGAGGGACATGAACAGCTCAGCCATATTTGCAAGACATCCTGTGGACACATTTCCACTTTTCAGCAGGATAATGCTCCCATACACCGAGGGTTTTCCAGCATTGTCTCCAACATATTGTCTCCACACACTTCCTTGATCACAGAATTTATCACCAGTCAATAATTTATGGGAGCAGCAGGACTCCAGCCTCAGCAACCTACAAGTGTGCAGGATCTACAGGTCCAGCTGCAACATCTGTGGGTAAATGTGCTGCAGCATGCCGTACGGAACCTCTACCTCCACGACCAACCGTGTCTCATCTTATATCCAAGCTAGATGATATTTCTTCTCCAGGCATGGAGTCAGTAAGAGATCACAGAGGTTCAACACAAAAGATGATGACAGCCACCACGGTTACAGACCAACCGTATCGGTGTTATCGATGCACGCAGCAGTCCAGCGGACCTGCCGTGTCTGATCACCTCTGCATGCAGGCGGATGAGCGCCGACAGGGGTGCCAGTGCAGGAATGATGGTGAAGGTGGAACAATTGGACAGAAACTCTTGGTTTGATGACTCAATGTTAGAACACGCTTTTCCTCTCCATGCATGGAGTTGCCTGCTACTTTTTTATGCCCCATTCTAGGTAATGTACATTCGAGAGAGAGAGAGAGAGAGAGAGAGAGAGAGAGAGAGAGAGAGAGAGAGAGAGAGAGAGAGATACAGAGGGAAGAGGGTGGAAAAAAAAAAAAAAAAAAGATCATTTTGCCAAGACCTGAAGCGTTACGCAGGCTTGGGGCTGGGCAAATTCAATAAAGAAACAATCAAGCACGGTAACACGGCATAATGGCTTTTTAAAAAAGATAAATGTTTGGTAAATGACTCCTTGATGTCCAGGAGGAAGGGGGGAGAATGGCTTTGTGCATTAGGCGAAGAAAGGCACAGCTCTGACCCAGCTGCTGCTCCCTGATTACCAGCCAAATTGCAGTAGAATTCCCTTTGTCTTGGAGCGTGTGAAGGCCATTCTTCTCCACATGATGCTCTCCTCAGTGTGTGCGTGTGTGTGTGTGTTTGTCATAAAACCAATGAAAAGCGAGAGATGGTGAGTAAATGAGAGCGATAGTGTCGTGTACGTGTTCACACGCGTACGCCTCGGACCAGTCGTCTACTCTCCATTACCGGCTACACTGAAGTTCCCTGTCTGCGTATCTTTTTGGACTCTGCAGAATAATGCACCAGTAAGGAGTTGTTGGAATGGACGTGGATGAATGGGGAGTTTTTGGGGAAAACTGTACGATAGAAAAGGAGGTTCTAGTTCCCTGTTGGTTCTCCAGTCTGGATATCAGATGAGATACGGTTTGTCATAGAGGTACAGGTTCCGTACGGCATCCTGCAGCACATTTACCCACAGATGTTTCAGCTGGACCTGTAGATCCTTCACACTCGTAGGTTACTGAAGCTGGCGTCCTGCTGCTCCCGTAAATGCTCGATTGGGGACAAATCTGGTGATCGAGGCCAAGGAAGTGTTACAATCTGGAGACATTCCTGGGGAACCCTTGCCATGTTGGAGCATTATCCTGCTGAAAATGCCAGTCCCTGTCGTGAGAGGTGATACATGTGTCCAGAGGATGTCCTACACGTGTCGCTGAGCTGTTGGTGTCCCTTGTATCACTTCTAGGGGTGAGCTGTTCTTCCAGCTCAGCGAAGCACTTCCCGCAACCACCTTGAATACATAACAGCCACCTAGCTAAGATACCATAGCAACTGCATAAGAACCCCCTACAAATTCCGTACCGACCACTTAGCAACATCATACCGACCACTTAGCAATACCACAGCAACCACATAGGATAGCAGTGGTGGCTGAAGACATCACTGGCCTGGATATCGGGTTATAGAGGAAATTGAGAAGGGAGGGGCTGTTTGCTCTCTTTCTTTTCTGTCACAGCGTTCAAATTCCAGAATAAAAGTCCTGAGAAAAGATAATACTGATACATACATAACATAAATAATAAATGACATTCATGGTGTTTTTATTACTACTTATTTATTTGGAATTTAGTTTGATTAGACTTTGTCAGTAGTCTAATCATTGCAGATCAAATCAAATTCTTGCATTTTCAGCTCAAAGACACTCCAGACGATCAATTTCCAACAGGATATAATGTATGTTTTGGTCTTTATTGCACAAAAACCCCACAAAATTGTAGGCACAAGTAATATTTGCTGTAAAGATACATTAGAATAACGTAGGATCTCCTGAAAATAACAGTATCTGCTGTGTGTGACTGTCTCCTTTGAATTCTTTCTAATTTATTGGTGAATAAAATTCTTCAAACTACGGAAGCATTGTTTCACATCAAGGTTCAACTGAAATGTACTTTCCTCCTTATGATCTCAGTGATTATATCAGCCCACCTGAGCGCAGCACTCGGATTACGTGGTGTTTTAAAGCATGTCTTATTTGTCTCTAAGAGGTTTAGACACGAGTCCCAGGTTTCGTCCTCCAGCTTTGAAGGAGCTGATGTGGTCTTTGGCTCACTTAAAGCTGCAGGTGGTGAAAAGTTTAACGAGTCATTTGGCTTGACAGGTATGTGCATCTGAACGTGCACATAGACTCTGCGTTCTCGAGTGTGTGGCAGTGAGAAATGAGAAAGGTGTGTGTGTGTGTATGTGTGTGTGTGTGTGTGTACTCGTTGACTGGTCTGACTGGACTTCCACTGAGCTGAATTTATCTCCCTTATCTCTTTGCCACCATCGCAGCATCCGTCAGCAGAGTGTAATGGAGGGAGAGCAGGGCCTGGCGGGCCTCTGCAGAGGAAGGCTCTGGAGAATAGATGTGTCCATCCTCATCCTCACATCAGACCACTCATCCCGCCGAAATATACTGCAGTGACAGGGTCCAGCATTATTCTCACCAGAGGGGGGATAATGGCCAGTGAGAAACCATTATTACTGTGTTTGAAGGGCCAGTTGTTTTGTTTGCATCTCCATCGAATCATTTCTCTCCTCCCTTTCCTACGTTCACTGATGTAATGATATATTATTTGGGGATAAAGCGACATCACTGTTGGTCTATTTTATCACGAGCAGCTCACGCAGTTTAAAGGATCACTGTTAGAACACCGTTCTCTCAGAATCGGGACAAATGTGAGGCTCTCGGTTCCTCTTGGGTTCTTCCCGCAGTTCTGGGGGTCTTATTCACGGGGGGTGACATCTTTTATTGCCTTGTTTGACTTCAGGTGTGAACGTGCTTTACTACGTCACTGTAATAATGACAGGAAACGCATTTGTCGCTGTAAAGGAAAAGTTATTGCTTTTAAAAATGTCTGAAATCAGAATCAGTCACCAACTTTCAGTGGACGTGGAAGGATTTCTCTCCTAATTTGGCATCTTTATGTTCCATCTTAACAATTGAGTACTTACAGCATATAACAGCCATTACAATAATAAATAAATCAATAATAAATAAATCAATAATAATAATAATAAATAAATCACGACCATTACATTGAAAATATGCAAAATGAATTTGGATAATACTACCACTACTATGACTACTACTACTAATAATACTACTAATAATAGTAATAATAATAATAGTAATACTACTACTACTAATAATAATAGTAAAAATACTAGTAATAATAATAGTAGTAATAAAAATAATGATAGTAATAATACTACTAATAATAGGAATAATAGAAGTAATAACAATATTACAACAATAACAATATTAATATAATAATAATAATAATAATAATAATAGTAATAATACTAACAATAATAATATTAATAATAATAAATAATAATCATTAATATAGTAATAATTATAGTAATATATATATAAAAAAAAGAATAATAATAATTAATGAGTAAGAATAATAGTAATATAATAATAATAATAATAGTAATATAATAATAATAATAATATAATAATAATAATAATAATAATAATAATGGGGTAAATATTACTGTAGACATTTCTAGATACATGTTAAAAGAAAAAAATGAATTATTACTAATGATTAAATAGTTATTACTGTTTTAATGTTTTACAATGAAGTGGTGACTGTAACAGTGTGTGTGTGTGTGTGTGTGTATAGAGCAGAGGGTACTCTAGTAGTCTCGAAAATCTCACATTGTAATAACACCTGTTATTGTTCATGGGACGTAAACGAGGCCAACAGCTTTGCTTGTCATGTACTCATCATAAGTACAGGTGGCGCTGTGACATTTTATGATGTTGAGATGACTAAAGACAATGATCTCTGTACTAGATATGGTGCATTTCTACAGATCAATCACAGGCTTTGTCACGTAGTGTCTTGGTGTGAAGTCTGCTGCTGTTCATTTTCTCCGCAATTACACCACATTGTTCGCCGAAATGTGCTGCGGCCTCAGCACGTAAAATACTGAATTGTTGTATCAACAACGATTTCATTGTTTATTCATCTGTAGACAACAAATCATTCCGTGGTCGTCTATACACGACATGGACAAAAGTATTGGGACACCTGCTCATTCATTGTTTGCTCTGAAATCAAGGGGATTGAAAGAGTGTCTCCTGCTTTTGTTGGAGTAACTGTCTCTACTGTCCAGGAAAGACCTTCTGATAGATTGTGGACCATCGCTTCAGGATTTGATTGCATTCAGTGACAAGTGCATTAGAGACGACAGGATGTTGGATGATGACCACCCATCTCCAGTACTGGATGGAGCTCCATCGTACCAGAGTACACAGCTCCACTGCTCCACAGCTCAGTGCTGGGGGTCTTTATACCCTCTAGTCCACACCTGCTATTAGACATGGAGACAATAGTCATTTGTTCATCTGCTCCAGAGGGTCCTATTCTATTGGCGGTACTTTGGGTGCAAGTTAAAGTAGCTTTATACCTTCATTAGAATGGGGTGTCCACAAACATTTGGACATATATATTGTGTAATGCGTGCTGTCCAGACGTGGCGTCAGCTGTTCTGTTAATCGCAGGGCAGCAGTGTGACTGTGAGTGTGTCTGAGGGCTTTTGTGAAGATGAATCAGTGTGGAGTCGGGTGATGCTGAGTCAGCACGTACAGTCTGTTTGCACCACGACTCAGCAAATGATCACGAGTCTCGTGACGGAGTTCCCTGCACTACAGCGCCGTCCCACCGAGCTGTGCGTGCATGCAGGCCTCTGCGTAGGTACTGTGGTACAGACGAGCAGCCATGTCTTCACCTCTAAGCACTGCTTTACCTCCTTCAACTCTGAAGCTGGAGAATTGACCAGTTTCTATTTATTGATAATAATAATAATAATAATAATAATAATAATAATAATAAAGTTCTAAGAAGAATCTGGTGAATAAGTGGACATTTTCAGCTTGTATTTATTGTAAATGAATAAATAAATAAAATAAATGAATTGAGGTCTTTCTTACAGTAAGTAAATTCATAAATAAATAACGTATTAAAGTAAATTTTATACACTAGTGCATCTCAAAAAATTAGAATATTACATTGAAAGTGATCTATTTTCGTTGTAGTTTTGATACTGATGTTGTAATTTAGTCAAACCAGCCAAATTGATCAATTTAACAAAAATAAATAAATAAATAAATAAATGAATGAATAAAATACATTTAAAGACATTTTATATTACAATTAAAAATGATTTTTATTACAATACATTTAGATAGATAGATAGATAGATAGATAGATAGACAGGATAGATAGATAGATAGATAGATAGATAGATAGATAGATAGATAGATAGATATATGGATAGAGAGATGGATAGAGAGATAGATGGATAGAGAGATAGATGGATAGATATATGGATAGAGAGATGGATAGAGAGATAGATAGATAGATAGATAGATAGATAGATAGATAGATAGATAGATAGATAGAGAGAGAGATGGATAGAGAGATAGATGGATAGAGAGATGGATAGAGAGATGGATGGATAGAGAGATAGATGGATAGAGAGATGGATAGAGAGAGAGATGGATAGAGAGATGGATAGAGAGATAGATGGATAGAGAGATAGATGGATAGAGAGATAGATGGATAGAGAGATGGATAGAGAGATAGATAGATAGATAGATAGACAGGATAGATAGATAGATAGATAGATAGATAGATAGATAGATAGATAGATAGAGAGATAGATGGATAGATAGATAGATATATGGATAGAGAGATGGATAGATAGATAGATGGATAGAGAGATGGATAGAGAGATGGATAGAGAGATGAGTTAGGCCGTTATGGCTGTTGGCAGCCATTAAAGTTAAATGTAGTCTTGTGACCGGGATCTTGCTGAGCTTTCCAGACGAACGCCACTGAATAAGTACTGAAGTACTGACGAGCAGTCATACGTCTTCACGTTTGGTGTGCATGAAGTACGTCTTTAAGCACTGCTTTATCTCCATGAACTGGAAAAATTCCCCTTTGGATTCCCATTTGTCACACTCCTCGTTGGAAGATCCCGTGCTCGCGAGTGCCAAAGCAGATTAATTAATATTGAGCTGGCGTCTCGGAGCGTGTGACCTCTCTTTGCAGAATAGTCATTTCTCTGAAGTATCCTTGAAGGTAGGAGACATTACTGAAGCTTACACAGCACGATCCGGGGACCTTCTTCTTGCACTTCTGCATACTTGCTGCACTAATGCTGATTCTCTTTGATAGCTGTACCTATAGAACTCTCAGCATGTGGGCTCTCCTCAGCTCTGACCGAATCGAGTCCTTCTAATGACTAACCACTTCACATCGCCATGCTGCCACAGCTCGTACACTTGTTTGAGCTTGGTTTTATCCACCTGGAATGATCTCTTAAATATCTTAAGAACTTACATAGTCATATAAGCTGAGCACTTAATATATAACCTAATCCAGTGTATACGTCTGCAGTCGTAGCCTTTTATGGAGTTCTGAATGGTAGGGAATGAAATCGCGGAGAAATGAAAGGTGTTCTCTACAATGCAGATCGTTTTACCGCGATGCGGCTCCCTCGCCGTCTCTTCGGCTCGCGCCGAGAGCAAATCCGGGGACTGAATTCCCAGTCTGACAAGCCACGGTACAAATGTTAGGCTTTGTGGGAGCACTTGATTTCAGATTGGAAAAGTGGCCACAAAGTGACGGCAATCCGGCAGTAATTACTCAGCCGGTGTGCGGAGCTACAGGGGGTGTCAATCAAAAGCCTGAACACAGGTGCACAATAACTCTGCACCAGAATGAACCAGCTTTACGTCCGTGGCTGAGTTTATGTCTCTATTCAGGGCTGAGAGCTTCGCTATGTTTGGTACATTATTAACTTCAGGAGTCGCTTTGCAGATCTGTTCCAATGTAATTGCATTAATTGCATAATTACATTCTTCAGCAATTACATTTACACTCAAATCGACACCACTTGGCGTGTTTGCCAAAAGTGAAAACATCGCCATTTTTCTTTACATTGTATCAGAATTTCATGATGAATGGACCAATAGAAATGCTGCAAAATGACCTGGAATTAACCTTTTTACATGGACTTCCATTGAAAGTTAATTCAACTTGACCTTTACAACTCTAGGCCAATTTCGTGGAATGTTTTCGTAGTTTGACGTACTTTTGTCTGTGTGCAGGTTGAGCGTCAGCCCCGCCCTCTCTCTCTGACCAGTCACAGTCTGTATGCAGGTTGAGCATCAGCCCCGCCCCCTCTCTCTGATCAGTCACAGTCTGTATGCAGGTTGATCATCAGCCCCGCCCCCTCTCTCTGATCAGTCACAGTCTGTATGCAGGTTGAGCATCAGCCCCGCCCCCTCTCTCTGATCAGTCAGTCTGTATGCAGGTTGAGCATCAGCCCCGCCCCCTCTCTCTGATCAGTCAGAGTCTGTGTGCAGGTTGAGCATCAGCCCCGCCCCCTCTCTCTGATCAGTCAGAGTCTGTATGCAGGTTGATCATGTTCACGCGGACAGAGCAGTAAACATGCACTGGAAGCTGCTTTGGTATTTAAACTGGGATTTAATTCAGTTGGAAACCAGTGGCAGTGTGAGTGGAGGCATTTGTGTGGTTTGGTTTCTGGAGGGACGACACTACAGTGTACAGTCTTGTTCCGATTCTGTGGTAGAAACGTCGTAATTAAAGGTTATTATTTAAATATGAAGCCCGCTGTGTTTTTTATTATACTCTTAAATATATACAGATATGAGTTTTTTGGTCATTATCATATGACCGAGTCTCCAGATCGAAGCAGCAGTTCATACCAGTTCTTATATTGTCCCAACAGGTACCTTCTAATGCCTCAAGCACGCCAGTAGACACTGATGTTACCCACTGTACTTCCTGCTTCATATTCAAACTTATGCAAACTGTGGTCTCTGGGTGCGAGCTCTGCTTTTCCCGAGCCTTTCGAGCTGTTACTTCTCACAGAAGTGGAACTGAGATCAGTCCGGCGTTCAGCCCTTCACAAGTCAAATCCCCACAGCCCTGGGACCTGTGGAGCCCAGAGGGCGCTCCTCGTCATTAGCCCAGGTTGGAGTGAGGGGTGTTGAGGGAGGTAGATTGCTCACTTGCCTCCCCATTGGGTCTCCTCCACTTAAGAAGCCTCTAGTGCAGGTCATCTGCCAACTAAGGCATGGAGAGGCTCCGTGGGGAAGGGGTGAGGGAGGAGGGTGTTTGAGTTTGGAGCTGCTTCATCCTCCACAGAGCACAGAGCAGAGCCCGCGCCCCCACGGTGCCCAGCCCTGCCACTTCTGCTCCAGCTACCTGCCTGCTGCCTGCCTGCCTGCCTGCCGCACGGCTTTCCCTGGAGAAGGCCCGTCCCGTCTCACGGAGACTGTTCACTCCTCCACACTGTCACCCTCCAGCCATTTCTGCTCTTTCTCCCTCGTTCCTTCTTTTACTCGTTCTTTTGCTCATTCTGGTGCCGTCTGTCACTTTTTATTTCCATCTTTCTACTCCTCTCATTTCTCATTTCTCTCACTTATTCTCTCTCACACTCATTATAATACAATATGAGAACAGTGGTGCAAAACTAAGCTTTAAAGGTCATTCACATGGTGCCCCTGAAGCCCACTCTGCCATGTCCCTCACTTTCTTCGTAAATCCACCCAGAAGGAGTCAAGCGACTGCACTGGTGGCGTACCAGAATGTCATGAAGTCACTCAGAATGGCAGCGGGTCATCTTCAGTGGTGGAGACGACCAATGAATCTGTGTATGGTACTGTGGTCAGCACCAAGATCAACCGTTTGTTGATGTGTCCCACGTCCAGAAGGTCTGGTGTGATGGTGTGGGTGCAGTTTCGTACAATGCCAGATCTTTGATCTTCATTACAGTCACTTTAACAGACCAACGTTACGTTAATGAGGTTCTGCAACCAGTGTGGTTCTACCTTTTCTGAACACACACTCGGGTGTTCTATTCCAACAGGACGACGCTTAAGAGTACCATTTTGAGAACTTGTTGGTGACATTAACGCAACACCACAATCTCAAAATGAAATGAAACTGGTAAGTGAGGTACAAACCAGCAACCTTCCAGTCACAGGACTGGTTCCCTAAACACCAGGCCACGGCTGCACTGTGTGCAGTGTTGGTTTTTTGATAATACATTGACATTGTTGCTACAATATGATAAAACTAACACAAGAGAAAAACCAGTATATCACATTGCTTCTCCCAGTATATCTGAGTATATTCAATTATAACCCCAGTACTGTGATTCATATTGTGTCACCAGTTTCTTGCCATTGCAGAGCCCTAATTATCGAACTGTCTCTAGCATCTATGAAGTTCCACCTTAACGGTCCATGTTAATGCAGTATGTCAGTGTAACCACTTGTGATTTACTTATTACAGTAGCACTGCTTGTCTAATTACACCCATATTTCCACGTTAGTGTATAATGGTAGTGGTATAGATTTTTATGAATATCATCACCATCATGTGTTTACATATTTGTTATGATGTGAGGAGGAAGATACTGTTACAAGCGTACTCTCACGCTTGTTCAGTTTCATGAGTCAGGCTGCAAGCTGTGCTGCTTTAATCCATCTGTTACACTGAATACACCGCTAGTAGTTATACTGTAATAGCACAGATTATTACGAGTGTAAATGCGGCACTCCGCCATATCAGACGTATGTCTGATTGTGAAAAGTGCAGCGCTGAGGAAAATGACTGTGAAAATGTCATTCAAACCTGAACAGCCGTGTTGCGTGGTGCTGTCTGTCGCTGTTCTTTTCTCACTCGTTTTTCATTTTTTGAAAAACTAAACTTGGATGTGTTGCTAAGGAGTTGCTTTGCTGTTGTAGGTGCTTTCTACATGATGGCTATGGTGTTGCTAGGTGGTTGCTGGGTATTTGTTGTGATGTGGCTCGGTGGTTTCTGTAATTTGGCTAGGTGGTTGCTATGGTGTGAAGTGGTTGCTAGGTAGCTGTTGTGAGTTGGGGTTTTTGGTGGTGTAGCTTGGTAGTTGCTATGTTATTGCTATCATGTTGCAATGCGTTTTACATAATGCCCATGTTTCTAGATGGTTGCTAGGTGTTGTTTGTGATGTTGATAGGTGGTTGTTATAGTATCTCAGGTGGTTGCTATGGTGTTGCTAAGCAGTTGCTAGGTAGTTCCTATTGTGTTGCTAAGTGGTTGCTAGGTGATTTCTTGATGTTGTGATTTGAAGGTTGCTGGTTTGATTCCCTGAACTGGCAGGATGACTGAATTGCCCTTGTGTAAGACACACAACTCCCCAGCTGCTCCCCGGGCACCGTGGATAGGGCTGCCCACCCCGCTGGACATGTTTGCTTGTTGCCCCCTAGTGTGTGAATTCGCAGCACAGTGGGAATATAGGCACCTTTATCTTGTGTAACTATGTGGTTTCTAGGTGGTTGCTATGTTAGATGCTGTTGTTAGGTGGTTGTTGTGGTGGTGTTAAGTGGCATCTTGGTTGTTGCAACAATGTTGCTATGGTGTTGCTAGATGGTATGGTGTTGCTATGATATCCCAGGTGATTTCTATAGGTTTCCTACATGGTTGTTATGGTGCAGTTATATCATCTAGACCGTTGTTTCCGATGCAGGGGTTTAGTTCCTATGTTGATATTATACAGCCAGACTGAAAAACACTGTCAACATCAGAGTTAAACAGAAAAATAATAAAACAAAGAAAATAAAGCAGATATCAATTCAGTTTTGCTTTACAATCTACACTAATAATAATAATAATAATAATAATAATAATAATAATAATAATAATAATGGCAATCTAATGAACATTCATGAAAGTCTCTCTCTCTCTCTCTCTCTCTCTCTCTCTCTCTCTCTCTCTCTCTCTCTCTCCTTCACCTGTGATTCTCATGGCTGGTCAGGTTCTTGGCCTGACCCTCGCTCCCTGCAGAGGGCTAATTTGTGTCTCTTCTGTGGGACCAGGCGACCGCTTCTATTGGACTAATTGATCGAGTCTAACACGGCTTCCACAGGGCCAGTCTTTTCTTCATCCTGCCAGACTTTAACAGGAGGAATATGCATGCGAAGCAGAGCAGGAATGTGGGGAATTGTGCTCCACAGGGAACGCGACGCTCGGAATTTAAAATGTTCTTTGTGTGTTTTTGTACCTTAAAGGCAGAACAGACACTAACCCTGCTTTATTACTCACAAAACCAAAGTACTGCTGCTGTAGAATCAAGTCACAACCGCTGGGGCAGCGTGGTCCCGGAGGGAAGCTGGGCGTTCAGTTCTCGGGGGTCTAAAGGGGGCGGAGCTGTTCGTTCCCTCAGTGACTGATAATGTAGGGGCAGAGCTAAGAGCCAGTTTCCTTACAAACCTCTAAACAAAATGGTGCTGGCTGACGTTTGGTGTTCACTCACACTGTACCTGTACATCAAAGAGTCATTCAGTATCCACTATGAATTATTATCCTGTATGCACTATGAAGTATTCATTATCCACTATGAATTATTCAGTATCTACTATTTAATTTTCAGTATCCGTTATGAGTTATTCACTATCTATGTATTTTTCTGTATCTTCTGTTTCCCATTATGAATCATTCAGTATCCACTATGAATATTTATTCTGTTTCCACTATGAATGTGTCCACTAAGAAAGATTCATTATCCACTATGAATTATTCAGTATCTACTATTTAATTTTCAGTATCCACTATGAGTTATTATTCTGTATCCACTACAAAGTATTCTGTATCCACTATGAATTATTATTCTGGGTCTACTATTTAATTTTCAGTATCCATTATGAGTTATTGAGTATTTATGTATTGTTCCGTATCCACTATGAATCATTCAGTATCCACTGCAAATCATTCAGTATCCACTATGAATTATTGAGTATCTACTATTTATTTTTCAGTATCCATTATGAATTATTGAGTATCTATATTTTCCTGTACCCACTATGAATCACTGACTATCCACTATGAATTATTATTCTGTATCCACTATGAATTATTGAGTATCTACTATTTATTTTTTCAGTATCCATTATGAATTATTCAGTATCTATATTTTCCTGTACCCACTATGAATCACTGACTATCCACTATGAATTATTATTCTGTGTCCACTATGAATTATTCACTATCTACTATTTATTGTTCAATATCCATTATGAGTTAATCAGTATTTGTCTTTTTTCAGCACCCACTATGAATTATTCAGTACTTATGTATTTTTTTCTGTATCCACTGTGAATTATTCATTTTCCACTATGAATTTATTTCATTATTCACTATGAATCATTCCGTATTCACTATGCATTTAATTCAGTCCACTATAATTCATTTATTATGTGCTATGAAGTATTAATCTGCATCCACTATGAATTGTTCTGCAGTTTAAAGGGTTAAAGGTCAGAATAGTATTATTTGCTCTTGATTATTTTGAACATTGAAGGAGGTCAATCAAACCCAAACTGCTTTGATATTTCACCGGTCCATACTGTGTGTGTGTGTGTGTGTGTGTGTGTGTGTGTGTGTGTGTGTGTGTGCATTCCCAATTTCAGCCCATCGTCTCTGATTGTGCTCAGACCCACACTGCGCTCAGTCGTACCGCGTTCCTTATGATTGAGAGGAGTGTGTATTTGTGACTGGCACCTCCTGCGTTTACTCGAGCTGTGTGTCTTACCAGTGAGCTTTGTTCACATTGATCCAGACAGCCTCCGTGTTTCTCTTTAAAAGGATAATCTGGTGTCGGAATGACATCCTTTGTGTGTGCTTACCGCTCGAGCTGCACTTTTAATCCGTCCTAATGCCAGCAGTCCTGCCGCTCATAATAACACAGAACCAGAGCCGGCCGCTCACGTATCACTGCTCCGTAAATAATGATGTTTTCTAAATAATATCATGACACGAGTTCTGTGGTTCGGCCACCTCTGCTGTCCTACACACACACACACACACACACACACACACACACACACACCAGACGTTCCACACAGTATCAGCCAAAGAAATCCTCTTAATTATGCTCTCAATATCTGACACCAGTGATTTTGAGATCGTTACAGTCGTGCTATTAGACTTATTAACTCATAATAACCTACATTTTTTTACATCATTTTAATAATTTCACGTATTTTAGATTCATTACTTGATTAAAGCTAAATTATCTGTTATTATAGGAAACTTTTATGAGATCAATCACTTACAACTACTAAAATACCTTCTTATAATGTTAAATAATCATCTTAAAAATGGAGATTGAAGAGGATTTCACTTCCTAAGATGTAGTGTAACCCCTCACACACAGACATATACACACACACACACACACACACACACACACACACTCTCCCCTTTCTCCAAGTCAAGTGTAATTTCTCTCGACGGCGTTCTCGTTGCCCTTGTTGGTGAAGAGGGCTTTAACTCTTTTTCCTGAGGTTATGGAGAGCTCCCCCCACTCCAAGCCCAGCCACGGAGTTGACGACGGCTCGGCCCAGTAGATGGGGCTCAAGAGCCACTCATTGGCTGCACTAAGTGGCCCCTTTTCAAAGTGATTTGATTCTCGAGCACAGGCCCGATGTGTGCAATTAGACTGCTAATGATAAGCAGTACTTTGGCTGACATTTTGCATATAAATTACACATTTGCGTGGAATAGCTTCTTATATTCTTAATTGATGGAATATGAATTGTGTTATGTCCTTCAGATGGCGGAGAAGGGAGGCCGCACTTGGGCTGGGCATCAATCTTCAGAGCGGGGCTACTGAGGAATTAAACACAGACATTAAACATCTCTCCCACGTTTCATCCCAGAATGGGTTCATCTGGCCCTTTTGTCCGATAGCACACTCTGCGTGTGTGTGTGTGTGTGTGTGTGTGTGTGTGTGTGTGTGTGTGTGTGTGTGTGTGTGTGTGTTGCCCAGTGCACAGAGATGTTAACCTTTTTGAGATTGTGTGTGATGTATAGAAGAGGCTTCGGAGATAAAGCCTGATCTCTCTCTCTCTCTCTCTCTCCCTCTCTCTCTCCCTCTCACAGCCGGCTGTGTCCCGACCCCCAGAGCATGGAAAAAGCTTGTAAGTGTAAACTCTTGCTCTCCTGACTATAAACGAAGCTGAAACTCTGGGAAAAATCTTCTATTAGCGATTCTTTTGTGTTTCATAATAAAAAAAAACGAGTGAGTTCAATCGTCTGATTTCTGTTTAGAAATGAATGAATATAAAAGCTGAAGTTGCTGCATGAATGTCTGATATGTGGTTTAATATTCATGCATTGTTTTTACTAATTTAATTTTGTTATTCTTTATTCTATTTATTCTATTTTTCATTATTTTTGGCCACAGTGTAGAATTCGTTAATCATACTGAAACCTTGGGCATTACTGGTACTCGAGGACCAGTAATGAGGACCACTGGTTTAGAGGTCCCCTGCTCCCTCCACACCTGATTCAACTAATCAGCTCTTTAACAAGCCCTTCAGAGTCACAGGGGCAGGGGTGCCTCCAGGACCAGGGATGAGAAAAAAACTGGTTTATACATCGTCACAAAAACCTCATATCTCCGAATGTTTTGACTTTACAGGAGGTGGAAAAAATAATCCCATACAATGTAAAGAACAACTGTCAGAATCAGATTACGCAGAGAAAATGGGGAAAATGGAGATACAGGGTTTTTGTGTGATTGAACATATTTTCCGTGTGTGTGTGTGTGTGTATTTGTATGTGCGTGCAGTGTTTTCAGCCTCGTTCTGGTAGTGAGGTTTTATGTGGAGCGTCGGGATCATGGTGGGATGTGAAACTTGAGCTGTCAGAATGGATTTTTTTGGATTTTATTGGCAACCCGTAACATCCCCGATGCTCGCTCTCTCTCTCTCTCTCTCTCTCTCCACTACACTACACACACACTTGGCGCTCCATGAACCTTGAGTTGTCTCTCTATTTGAGAAGTGTCAGGACCACCCCAATCTGGCCTCCGACTCCACCTGCCCACCCAGAGGTTGACTGATGACCTCTCACACCAGCTCACTGTAACATCCCCACAACAGAGCAGTGCTGCCAATCCAGTCCACTCCCTGCCTCTCTCGCCCCTCTCTCCTCTCTCTTAATACCTTCGCTCCCATATGTCTCTCTCTCCTCCCTCTCTCTTCCGTCCTCACGTAGCCTCTCTCCCTCTCTCGCCCCCTCCTTCCTCTCCCTCTCTTTGGTGTGAGGATGGTGAATCTGCACCATGCTGCTTTCCCCCAGTTCTCCCACGCTGGAGGCCCGCACTTTACCCATGAGCACTTGCTCCATGTAGAGCAGGGCTGAATGCCGGATTTTATACCGCATAAACACAATGCGAGCCTGCCGAGCAGGGCGGGGTCTCCAGCCTGTGTGTGAGAGCATTGTTAAGGTAAAAGAAACTGTAACCCAGGGCGAGGGGATAAAATCTGGCCAATACAGTGAGCTGCGGCCGCACGCCTGAGCCGTGAACGCAGCGTCGTTTGACATCGAGCTTCTCGGCCTCATTGAAGCGTCTCAAAGACGCCTTTCGGGTCTGATCAGGAAAGCACCTCATTCCCACTCAGCAGAGGGAATTTTGGCTGCAGTAGGAATTCTGTCTGACCGCTTTAAACGCTTCTGTTCGTTCTGATCTTAAAACCCATTAGACATGAACTGCTCGTACGGCTTTCGCTGATGAAGCGTGCTCGCAAAATGGCGGACGTAGGGGAACGCTGTGGGGGAACGCTGAAGGTACGTGACGTGTAGACCAGCATTTGAGCCAGTTGTGCAGTTTTAACCCTTTCACGCGTGGTGGTCACTACAGTGGGCAGCCATTATTTTCTATGTGTGTTTATTTATTTACTTATTCGGCCAGTGGACCATGAGTCCTTTCCAGAGTCAAACCTCTACATGTTGACACTAATAAATTTATGTGTAATATTTAGTAAAGTGTTTGTTCTACAGCATTAAAATTTCCATTTTACTTCTTTTGTTAACAAAACAAACCAAAAACCCCTAAATAATTACATAAAAGACCCACAAACACACATTTCAATCATTTTATTCACCTGCAAAAAAATCCTGATTCATGTCATAATTCACGCATAAAAGGATTAAATTAAAAAAAAAAAAAAAAGTAAAGATTAGTCAGAACATCTACAACCTTGTATCTCCATTTTGGCTGATGTTCTGACATATTGTGAATCTGGCAGCTGTTCCATATTCTGTCCAAATTCCATTATGAATGGACCAATAGAAAGGCTCGAAAAATCACTCGTTTGTTTTGTCTGTTTTGGAGATACAAGGTTTTTGCATCGTAGTGACAACACACAAAATGTGGGTGACGACATGATTAAGGGACTTTTCTCCCCAAAATATTTATAAAATACATAAAAAAACCAAACATCTGGAATTGTTTATAAATGCTTTTGATATTGTTCTACCTCTGCTTTACTAATATTCATATAAAATACACAACCCCTACACTGATGATACGTTTAAAGTCGACATCCCGTCCTGTGGTGTGACGTGGACGATCAGGTTCACTAATCTGTTTGATGGACGACTACAGGCGTCCTTTTGACAAAGCAGAACCAGAATGTTTGGATAGCAGGTTTAAATATTTTAAGGTCAGTTATGGGTCAGATGATCCATGACCTTATGACAGAATGACCGGTGTAGGTTATCTGCTGAACCGTTCAGGACTTTAGAATTTCATAAAATACCTTTAAAAAGGTGTCATTTATTATTATTATTATTATTATTATTACTATTGTTGTTGTTGTTGTTGTTGAAAATAAGATTGTTGCACATTTTTCTAGTATTTTTCCCAAAACGATGCATAAATAACATGGCTGTGAAGCCCTGACTGCAGAAATTCGAGTGATCACAGTAGTTTACATCCTATAATTGGGTGATTATTACAGTCATAATTTTTCCTGTAATAAATGGTTTAATTCATGTGAACTGCAGGACTTGATGAATCCTTCCTGAGACTTGTGGGCAAATTCAATTTAAGGGAGTGTATTTGTAATTTAGGAAATTACAACCTTCCCGACAGAAACCAATTGATTAATTTTTTTCCTGCTCGCTAATGTGCAGCTTGTGTACGTATCCTTGACCACGTAGAAATGAAACAGTGAAATGTCCATTTCATCTGGTGTTTTGTAATGCTCAGGGGCGCCGTCCACATTAATTTTTATTGCGGGAGTATGAAATTTATAGCTTTGCTGCTCTGCCTAATTAAAAATGACAAAGAAAAAGCAATTACTGTTAAATCCTTTTAGACAACTTTTATCAATTAGAGTTGCTCCATCTGAGGGAGTCCAAATAAGGCAAGTTCGGAGGACGCTACTATTAGCTGTCATATTAATTGCCACTTGATTATTGCGAATTGTAAGTGGACGTAAAGGTTGAGTAGTTTACAATGAATGCTTTTAATTAAAACGGATTTGCTTTGATTGAAATAAAGTATAATACCTTGTTCCACTGCTTATCAAGTGGAGCAGGCCTTTGCTTAAATGGCGTGTTGTGAATGAAAGGTTCGCTTTCGTCCAGCCTATTTAAGGTCAGTGGTAGAGGATGGTTAAAGTTGAAAGTATGTCTTAATAACCCCTTAACAAACCTACGGATATTGAATATTATGATGCAGCACTGAACAAATCACGGTCCTCGCTGATATTGTCCGTCGGAACATAAACTATAAGGAGCGGTTTAAGTTGAGCCGTATTCATCCCTGCTATCGCTCCTCGCTCTTGAAGAGCTGTCCCGTCCACCCCCCACCCCGTTCCTCCTCACAGTTCTGCAAGTTGCCTCTCTCCAGTATAAAGAGGCCTTTGAATACCAGTGTGTTCAAAGATGCTGCACCGGTTGATCCACTCAAGGTTGCGCTGTGTCTGCGTCTGTGTGTATGAGTGATGGGCTGGAGTACGAGGCCTTTGTGGAGGTCCAGGCTGCCTGACTCGTGCGCCACTTTTCCGTCTTTCTAACCGGCCGTCTGTCGCCGGTAGATAAGGCCGAAGAAGAGCAGGCCGAGTGGTAATACACCTGCAGTAATGACATGCCGGCTTGGCCGATGCTATCAGTGACGGAATATTTACTCCTGGCTGTGTAATGCGAGCGGACGCCCAGTGGGCGAGCGGTATGGCCCGATATTGCGCTCTCGCTCTGCCTCTCTCTTTACTTTTCAGAGCAAAAAACCTTGTTATGTGTGCCCCCACTGCGACTGTGTCCTTTAATGATACCGGTCCTTCCATCTTCAGATGCCGTGCAGCCGCTAAAGATGTTTCACACCATCACTGGCGCAGGTAAAGCTCAGCGTTTTTTTGCTCCCGTCAGGGTGCCGTACTGAGCCAAGGTGTGCTGGCAGGCCGGCCTAAAAGGCGTCCTGCCTCGCAGCACCTGAGTGCGGTGCGCATTTGCGGGATAACCGGCTACATCGGGCCGCTGCTGTCTTGGCGAGTGTTTGCAAAAAGGTACAAATTTGGCTCTTCGAAGCCTCTTGCTGTCTCGTAGCTTTCACTGCGCTTACTTAAAGCTACACGGCGCCCCCAAAGTGCAGCCGACTCTGCCATTCCCTTTCAAGCCGAGGCCCTGGGTGCGCGGCACTATCTGGACGAGCGATCTGAGCGCAGTCGGCAGCTCAGCGTGTGTTTTGCAATGAAATGCCTTCAGTGCTCTCCACCCCGGCGCTGCTGAATAATCACCGATACTCTTTTTTTTTCTCTTGCATCACTTTTCCTCCGTGAACAAGCGTCTCCAATAAGGATGAGCATGATTCAAGATGGCTGTAATGTGCTTTTCTGTTGTTGGAGAATGTGATACGTTTACGGAGATGGAATCGTCGCAGGCCTGAGACGGGAAACGGGGTATCAGGGTTGTACCTGATCAAAATCAAAATGAGTTCATTCCGCTTTTGTTGAAGTAACTGTCTCTACTAGATTCTGGAGCATTGCTGTGAGGATTTGATTGCATTCAGCTACAAGAAGTACTGGATGAAGTACTCTCATCCCAGAGAACACAGTTCACTGCTCCACAGCTCATGGAGACAATAGAGTCATGTTTGTTTATCTGCTTCAGAGAGACCTATTCTATTCTGGCAGTACTTCTCTACAGGGACTAGACCAGCTGTGTGTGCATTTGCACATTTGTGTCAACAATGGGTGCAACTTAAAGTAGCTGAATACGTTCATTAAAAGGTGTCCACAAACTTGTGACCACACAGTGTAGGTTTGTGGAGGATGGTAAAACAAATGTTTGGCTATGTTGGAATGTATTCACAGATTCATTCAATCAGACTCTGACTGATCAGAGAGAGGGGGCGGGGCTGATGCTCAACCTGCATACAGACTCTGACTGATCAGAGAGAGGGGGCGGGGCTGATGCTCAACCTGCATACAGACTCTGACTGATCAGAGAGAGGGGGCGGGGCTGATGACATCACTGACCCAGATATTGGGTTATAGAGAAAAATGAGAAGGGAGGGTCTGCTTGCTCTTTCTTTGCTCACCGTGTTCAAATTTCAGAATAAAAGTCTTGAGATGGGATAATACTGATAAATATATAAATAATTATAATAATAAAGGATATTTGGGTTATTTTTCAATTTTATTTGGACAAATTATTATAAATATTAATCTCAATCTAATTAACACCAATAACTCATCAAAATTCTCCTATTTTCAGCTCAGAAACACTCTGGATGATCAGTTTCCAACGGGATGCCTGACGTAAGCAAAAAAAGAAATTCATCAGATTCATACAACTTAAAAAAAAGATTTAATATTTATATCTGAAATGCAGATGCATTAGAGGATCTCCTGAAAATGCTATGAGTGACATCAATACTTTTCTAATGTTTTGACGAATCAAAAATAGGAAAACATCCCCCACAATCAGCCTCGGGGTGGAAAGGTGCAGTTGCTTTTTCCTTCTGTAAAGCTGTTGATTCGGAGATACCAGGTTTTTACATGACCGTGACAAATGTTTTCCTTCTTGTAATCACCACTATTTTCCCCACCTCAAGATAAATAGAGGAACCACATTAGTCTTAGAAGTGGATTGACAGAGAACTAACGACAAATGAAAGAGTGCAATATAAAGTTCAGGGATCTGCATAAATTACAAAGGCAGACGCACCAGCAACGGCTCTTTGATCTCTTATCTGTCAGACACTTTACAGCATCTAATCAGTCAATACACCGGGAGACACGGCTCTAATGGCTGTAGATTTTAGGGGTGTGTTTTGCCACACTGGCTCTTTGCAACTGCGTGTCTGGAGCCGGATGTTCTTCGCCGTACTGTATACAGCAGCGGTGGGTGGCAGGTTGGCGGTCTACAGATGCGCTGATTAAAATTCATGAAAACAAACAAACTTTGAGAGTTGGTGCGCACACAAGCCGTCACCCAGACGCCCAGACATCCCCCATGGCAGCTCCGCACTCCTAATATCACAGGGAATCTAAGAGTAGGTTAATATTTTACACGTGTTCTTGCAATCAGTTTACTTGTGGATAGAGAGGTTGATTTTTTTTTTTCTCTCGAGGCCAATTTTGTGGGATGTTTTCATGTTCTTTTATTCACCAATAAAAGTGAAACATTTATAGGAGCCCCGCCCCCTCTCTCTGATCAGTCAGAGTCTGTATGCAGGTTGAGCATCAGCCCCGCCCCCTCTCTCTGATCAGTCAGAGTCTGTATGTTCACGTGGACAGAGCAGTAAACATGCACTGGAAGCTCCTTCGTTATTTAAACTGGGATTTAATTCAGCTGGAGTTTTCCGAGCTGGGTTACTCACTGATAATTGTATAGAAATAAAAGCCTAGAATACAGCAGGTAACTGCCTGCAAAGTGCAGATCTTGGGTTGCAAGAGTTAACCTGAAGAGATGTGGTGTCAGAATCAGTAGTCGCTGCACGCAGCTCTGTAATGTGGCTTTAAGGAAAATGGGATTTGTTGACCAGTGGATCTGGGGTCAGCTCAGTTTGATTAAAAGCCTGTGTATTGTGGAAGTGAATGGGGAAACTCATTTGACCCTCACCTTCTCGTACCGCTGGTTAAACCCACTTATGGAACCTGTGTGAGTGTGGCAGAGTCTCACCTCCTAACCGCTATTCCCAGAGACCATCATTCCCTCTCTGTGACTATGTGTGTGTGTGTGTGTGTAGATGATGTCACACTGCTGCAGTATCTGTCACTTTTAGATTACTGTCTTGGGTTTTAAAACATGGTGCCTGGGAGCATGTTAAAATCACACTCTAAGCACCACGTTGATTAACCATATTTGCCCCGTTAAGGTATAATTACTCATAGCCTTAATCTCTGTCTGATCTCATAATTACAATATCACACACCCATTTCACCAGCTAATATGTCAGGAGAACTTTGTAAAATAGATTAGGTTAATTATTTTGCCCAACTCTACTTGAAGCAAGGCTGTTTTTGGTGTTAAGTGATAACCATCGCATTTGATATGGTTTCCTATTAAGGAGAATATCGTTCTTGTACGCTTTAATGTGATGTCATTGCCAATGTCAGTATTCAACGTTTAATGACTGTCTCCGCCTTGATTGGACAGAATGAGCTTGTGCAATAGTGATTACAGGGATCTATAATCTACTTTTGTTGACACAGTCAATGTGTAGTTTTACTGCATTTGGCTCGATACGCTGGCGACTGAAGCTCTGTGGGATTTCCGAATAGAGGATGATGCCTTAAGGCCTTTGTAAAGCCCCAGTCTCTCTCTATATATATATATATCTCTCTCTCTCTCTTTATCTCTCTTTCTTTTTTCCATGTGAGTAAACCACTTTCTCCCTATTCTTTCCATACCTAATGTATTTACAAATCAAATCTAGGGGAGCAGTATGTATAGTATGTATGAATTTACGCACACAAATTTGTTCCAGATAAGGATTTCAGCTTATTTTTGTACTCCTGTTTGGAATTGCGGCTGCGAGCAAAACCAATGTTTCACTGTGTTTGGCCAAGAATTTGAGCACATAAGCATTCTTAGGGTGTGAAATATTCAAGAACATAATCAGTACTATTTCAGAAATAAACTCCATATGACAACCTTTAGAACCGTAGATTTTCTGGGATTTTTTCTATTTTTTGGTGAATAAAAGTATGTCAACCTATGAAAAGTATTTATAGAAGACAGTCACATATACATCATATTATTTATGCTGATCATAGGCTACTTACATTTTTCTCTGAGACCTAAATATTAGAGATTATGTTTCTCTACATTTTATATGTATTTATTTTTTGCTTGTACGGACTGAAAAACACATCTCAGAAATCCTGTTGGAATTTGACAGGAACACCTGACAGTGGTCCAAATATAATATAAATCAACCCGAATATCCTTTATTATTTTTAGTGTCTATATGTATGTAAGTATTATATACACAGAGACACTAATATATAACTATATATGTTATCAGGACTTTTATTGTGAAATTTAAATACTGTGTGAGCAAAAAAAGTGGGCAAACAGATTTTCCTCTGTAACCCAATAAGATAGTGACTCATTGTCCTCTCTCTGATCAGTCAGAGTCTGTATGCAGGTTGATCATCAGCCCTGCCCCCGTGGACACATGGACAGAGCAGTAAACATGCACTGAAAGCTCCTTTGCCATTTAATAGCAGAACCTAGAATATCAGATTTTAACTGCCTGCAGTTTGTGGATCTCGGGTTCTAAGAATTAATAAAGTCCTAGTAGGACATATCTCCTCAATGTCTTTCTAGAGAGATAGATAATGATATGAAGGCCTTGTTTATTGATGTTAATCGTTTTAATTTAGAAATATAAGCAATTCCAAATGGTCTGAAACATTAGACAGTGTTCCTGGCACCGGTCAGAATTGGAACTGGAAGCTTTCTCCAAGGAGAATCACCATTAGGAAAGTGAATGAGCTCAAGCCTAGGTTTAATCTGCGTCCAGAATAAAAAAGGGGGGAAAAGGAAATTAATAATCACTCCTGGATGTCCGACTTTGAGTAAATCACTTTACATGATGTTGGATGGAGGAGGAGAGTGAATATTAACGTCTAGCTTGTGTTGATGGATGATACCGGAGAGAGCAGGCTATGCTCAGATATGGAATTAAGAGAATGCTGACATAGCCTCGTGTAAAAGGGTCTGGACTTATCCGTGCTCACTCAGGGAGCCAGCGAGAAGCTGCCAGCGAACGCGTCCCCCCCTTGCCCTCCGCTGCAATTTGTCATTGGCGGTGACAGGCCTTAAGTTTTTTAAAACGGCCGACATATTATCTGACAGCCCATCATTTCAGCCTTGCTTGCTGGAGTAATGTTAAATGATGAAAGTTTGCTCAAAGATCCTGAATGTATACTTAAATCCACTCATGAAACTACCTGAGAACCACTTCAGGGTGACATTACAGCTCTACCTGTTTTTCAACGTTGCTTTTTTTGGTCATGTTCTCAGGCAGGGCGACTTTTCTTTGTGACACCTTTATGCTTAGTTTTGAGTTGAACATAAGTCTTGCATTAAATCCAGATTCTCACTTAAAAACAGCAAAAATGATGAATAGCCAGCCGTCCTGACCATTACTGGGGCATTTGTGAATCCTTTAGAATATTTCATATTTTTGTGTTTCTCTTCAGATTCGTCAGATCATTCGTACAAATCAAACGAGGCCATTTGTTTTGGTTTAAATGAGAAGGTTTCTGCAAAAAGGAAAACGCTGCATTACATCAGAAAAACCTAAATCAGATGTTCTTGTCATGGTCTGGATCTCCAGGAAGGCCTGCTGTCATCATTGGAGTAATACATTCTGTTTTCACCAAACTCCTCCAAACTCTAAAGGAAAATGTCAGGAAATCTGTCTGTGAGCTGACTCCCTAGAGAATGTGGGTCATGCAGAAAGACAACGAGCTTAAACCCTTGTATTGTCTTATGCAATGAAATGAAATGCAATGAAAACCCCCTTAATGATCTTTTTTCAACATGAAATTAATTGCTTTCTGAAAGTGTCTCCAAGATTAGAATTTTTTATTTCTATGAAGAATGTCTTAGTGTTACTTTTTAACCCCCCCCCCACACACACACACACACACACACTCCTCCCATGGTAATTGTGAGTCTCTGCTGCAGCTATAAAAGCTGAAACTTCTTTGGAATGACCAAATAAAAGGCCTGAACCTTAATCAAATGAACTATTGTGGAAGGACCTGAATCAAGCAGTCTGTTGGGAGAAAACACAGCAACGTAAATGGTTACAGTTATTACTTTACAAGGGGTTTAACACCAGATACTGAAAGCACAGGTTTGCTTTTACCCTCACAGATATGGATCACTTTCCTCAAACACACGTCCAGCATCCGTAAAGGTGGCAGCCCTTCCCATATTATGGCCAAAATATAGAATCATTCTTATCCCTGAATAAGTCTTGGCCACAAAATATTTATTGTGGGATGTAACAATTCACACATATATCCATTGTGAGTTCTATATAAACACATCTGAACATACATACCCAGTTACATACCACAATCAGAAGTCTTTGAAGAGTGTCTGAGGTGTTTTATCAGCATAATCAATAAAAGGTAATCAGCTGAGAGGCCGAGACCGAGACTCTTTCCTAAAATGTAAAACAATTAATTACGCAATCAAGTAAACTCCGGTTTCCTCCCAGACAGCCGTACGTCCCTCCTATAATAAGATCAATGCAGGGATTAAAGTAGCGTTCTGAGTCAATCCAGTGTCTAAGAGGTTCTAATGAGTCAACTTTCAAAGGGGTCATCATCAAAATTAACCAGCAAATCAAAAGAGGATGAAGGACGGTGTCCTGCCCCAGACACGGTGCTGCACCG
Source organism: Acestrorhynchus altus (assembly GCA_034509495.1). Lineage (NCBI taxonomy): Eukaryota > Metazoa > Chordata > Actinopteri > Characiformes > Acestrorhynchidae > Acestrorhynchus > Acestrorhynchus altus. Next base: position 37,476,398 of record CM067506.1, on the reverse strand, counting down.
TGCTCCTTATGCAGTATTAATCTGTAGTTATGGGCAGTGGTGGGTCAGTGGCTCAATTCCCTTTGACCTCATCCCCATCATCGAGCATTGGGTTATCAGTGACAGGGTTGTTGGTTTGATACGCGGGTCGTTGGGCTCTTGAACAATTTAGTTCAATGTAAATAGCACCCTTACATTGTGAGGAAAACTACGTTTCTGCAAACTGTAGTTGGTAAATTAATCGTAACCTATTTATGAACTATTTCTTTCTTATTGTAGAATTTATATTAGTAATAACCATGTCTAAAATGATCAAATTATTATAAATGTATTTAATTGTTATAAAATTTTATCTATTAAAGTGTCTTTCTTTTCAAATGGCAGATACGTTTGCTTACTTCAAAACATATTTATAATGATCTATTTTATCTTTCATCAAGCAGTGATCAGGGACTGTAGGGGATCATGGATCTGTAAACATGTAGAGTGAAACAAGTTGAGTGTATTTGAAGCAGATTATTAATAAAAAATACAAAATAGAAGTGGTCCCAAAATTGCATCTTGTGGAACATCTTTTCCAGCAATCATCAGACTGGGTTTTCAGGCATTCAGAGTCCAGTGCTTTAGTCTTATTGGTCCTCAGCCCCACCGGCGAGCGCTGGGTCGTCCATGACGGAGTTATGGGTTTGTCGGGTGTTTGAGCAAAGCACTCTCACTGCTAATGTAGCAGAGGCTGTAGGTGAGAGAGTTCACTGCATGGGTGGATTGAAGGTTCCATCATATAGTAAACTGGTTGTCTTTGACTGGGTACCCTGAACGGTCTCACTGTAATCGGTTATGAAGGTTGGCATTAAAGCAAAGGAGAACGTTTAGATTTAGACTAATAGAAAATAGATTATCCTGGAGAAGGTTGATGATCAAGCATGGTAGGGGTTAATGACATCACTGACCCATATATTGGGTTATAGAGGAAAACGAGAAGCGAGGGGCTGCTCTATTTATTTACTCACACTGGGTTCAGATTTCAGAATAAAAGTCCTGAGAATTAAAAATGAATAAATGAATAAAATGTTTGATTTTGTTTTTTAATTTATATAGATTTAGATTTGAATATATATCTTGGTCCTCATACGCCAAAAAAATGTAGACACGAGTAATTTGTTTTTCATTTCTCATCTCAAATGAAGACAGATTTGAGTAGTCTAGGATTTCCTGACAATAATATGTGGTGTGTGTGTGTGTGTGTGTTTGTGTCCTATACTTTTCTAATTTGTGGTGAATAAAATAATGTCAAACTAACAAACATCCCACAGAATTGTAGAACTGAGTTCTAAAGGTTAACTTTCTTAATGTTGAACATCATCTAATGCTGAAACACTGGGATTTATCTGGTAAATCCTGTAGTGTGGAGTTCTGAGAGCGAGGTTTTTTTAAGGGTCTTTTAGAAACAGCTCGGACACATGCTGAAACCAGCGTCTCCTTTCTGTCACCTTCCATAATTACCGACCTGCTGATTCTTCCTGACATTTTCCCCTTATAAAGCTCTTTCCCACCATGCAGCACTCTTTGAGTGGACGAGCGTGTTAACCAAAGACACAACCGTGCTTATGTGCTGATCTGACATTTCCCAAAATGACAGAAACCTTATAAAACAAATGCAGTGTGTGTGTGTGTGTGTGTGTGTGTGTGTGTGTGTGTGTGTGTGTGTGTGTGTGTGTGTGTGTGTGTGTGTGTGAAAGAGAGATCCTGGTAATAAGATTGCTTTATGTCACCCTTTGGCTCTGCAGGTGTAAATCATAGACCCAGTTCGTGGCACATTGAGCTTTATATTGACCCTCATTCAAAACCACTCACCACTGACCGGAGCTGCCAGCCACGTCCTAAACATCAACATGTTCTCCTGCCACTGCGATTTAGGATTACTGCAGTGGTTTAATACCCTGCTCAGATCACACTGAATTCACAAACTCGCAGCAGAGTCCTACACCAAACGCCATGCTGCACGATTTCTTCTTATACGGGATAAATTTCCAGTTTTTGACCATGTTAGACTTCATGTTAGAATTCCGTAGGGAATTATCAGTTTGTAATCATGTGGACAGAACATAGAAGTAGGATCTTCTGTTATCTTCTGCAGGTTCAGAACCAAGAGAGCAGCAATCAGTAACAATGGCTGAGACATAAAGGTCGAGAGAAACAAGTGTGGGTCAATACCAAACAAACAGAACCCAAGCCAAGGAGAAGTCCTCAGAGACAACAGAAGGTTACACACAGACAGGGACAGGTTTTAAATACAGACAGACTGTCAGGGGCCAGGGAATTCTGGGAGATGCGGTTCTTTACTCATCTTGTGGTTCTGCTCTTGGGCTGTCTGAGCTGGTCATGTGGGCAGTTGTTTTAGATGTTCTCCACAGACAGTGGAACGGCTGATGTCTCACTGTTCTGAAATCTTTTGAAAGCCCTTCCCAGACTCATCTGCATCTACAAACGTCTTTCCGAAGGCCTCAGAGAGCTCACTTCAACAATCAAGAGCAAACCAAACTCATGTCTGAGGTTTAAATAAGACCTTTTTTTAAACAATAATTCCAATGTTCTCCAGTTTGGTGTATGAAGGCAGTGGGATCTTCTGTGAACAACAACGAGGCCCATTTCTGCAGTGTCTGCTCGTACCTCATATTACTCTCAGGAAAGTTCTTCCCTAAATTCTGATTTCCCTCTTGTTTAGACGTGTTTTTCCTCGAGTCAGGTTCACAGATACATCAGCGAGTGAAATGTTAATTTCCCTTCACTAAAGTTAAAAAGCCAGAAGCTCCACACATCGATCCCCCTCTCTGTATTTCTCCTCTTCTGTCTTTAACCTTTTACAGGGGGTTAGTGATTCTCACACTGCTGGCTGGGGAAGCCCACCCTTTACACACTACGAAATACCACCTTAACCAGGCCTAAAAATCAGGTGAGCGCAGAAAGCACTGCAGCCCAAGGCCGATGTGATAGACAAGTAAAAGGGCACCCATAGTGGAGCGGATCCAGAATAGGAAATCAATATGGCAGCAAAAGCATTGGCTTAGACTGGTTTAAAGGGGAAAAAAAAGGTTAAATGGGACTGCACTACAGAGAAGACAATTCCCCCCATGTGACCTTTGGACCGATGTCATTAGTTACATACACAAAAGAGCCGGAATTAATGAAAACTCTGTCCTTTTCCGCCCACTCTGATTATTAATCCCACCCCGCGCAGAACGATGAGTTTGATCTGTGGGACGAGCAGATACATACAGTCCGGGACGATTTCCCATTGACACTTAGCGTCTAAACTACAGCATCGATGGTTGTCAAAAGAGAGTCAGTGGTGTTTGTCCATGACACTGGACTTTGTGGTCTTGTCATGCTGATACCTAATAATTCATAAGAAAGAGTTCATAGGACGTTCTGGATATGTTGGTGTGGCAGATAACACCACCAGTGAGCCATGTGGTAGTAGATACTGAGTATTTCAAAATAAATACCAAATAATTCAAAGTGGATACAGCGTAAGACGTTCTATTCACAGTTTAGTTGATCACAGCTGTTAAACAGTGTTTCACCGGACACTGAATAATTCATACTCGATACTGAATCTTTTATAGAAGATACAGAATAACTGATCATGGATATTGAATGCTTCATATCAAATACTGAATATTTTTTTAGATACTGAATAATTCATAGTAGATACTGAATAATTCATAGTAGATACTAACTAACTCATAGTGGATACAGAATAATGCCTAGTAGATACTGAATAGTTGAAAACAGATACTTAACAATTCATAGTGGATGCTGAATCGTTTGTACTATATCATTCATATTGGATACTAAATTATACATTATCTACATTAAAAAAGTAGATGATAGTAAATAGTAGATAGTAGGTAATTGATGCCTAGTAGATACTAAATAATTCATAGTAGATACTAAATAATTGATAGTAGATACCGAATAATTCCTAGTAAATACTGATTAATTCGTAGTAGATACTGGATATTCATAGTGGATACTGAATAATTCATATTATACACTAAATAATTCATAGTAGATACTGAATAATTCATAGTAGATACTAAATAATTGATAGTAGATACCGAATAATTCCTAGTAAATACTGATTAATTCGTAGTAGATACTGGATATTCATAGTGGATACTGAATAATTCATATTATACACTAAATAATTCATATTATACACTAAATAATTCATAGTAGATACTAAATAATTCATAGTAAATACTGATTAATTCATAGTAGATACTGGATATTCATAGTGGATACTGAATAATTCATATTATACACTAAATAATTCATATTATACACTAAATAATTCATATTATACACTAAATAATTCATAGTAAATACTGATTAATTCATAGTGGATACTGAATATTTCATAGTAGATACAGAATAAATCATATTAGTTGATACTTTAGATCACATATCTACTGAATAGCCTTATTCATTATTTCTGAATATAAATGGATGCTGAATTATTAATCGCATAGATATTATAAGTATTTGAGAACATCCTCAGTAATTCCGAGTACTTGCCGACTAACTCACAGTAGTACCATGAGATTAATGACTGCTCGAAGGGCTTCCTGTCTGACGCAGCGT
>CM067506.1:37416772-37466772 GCA_034509495.1 Acestrorhynchus altus | reverse complement strand
GTTTTTTTTTTTTTATTTGGACCACTGTCACGTATCCTTCTCAAATTAATCATTACAAATTATACATTTGATTTCCAAAAGTTCCAATATTGGAGGGACAAGTAAATGTTCGATCACATGGTTACATTCATACAAAAATCTAAATTCTCAGTTTTTACTTCTCAAATGAAGAGAAATTAGAGTATCTTAGCATCTCCTATTAGTGCTTTTTTACCTTTGGTGAATAAAAGGACATCAAAGTACAAAAGTACATCAAAAATTGGTGTCGAGGTCTTAAGGTTGAGGCAAATTTGCCTTGAGTTTGCAAAATGTGGAGATGGAAGGAAGGGTTTGGCATCGTAGGGAACAATAATTCCGGATTCGGGATGACACAAAGTGGTGGGAATTACATAAATCAAAACACATCTCAGCTTCAGCAGTTAAAATACACATGGCTGGTGTGAGCTGTACGGGGCTGAGCTATCGCGTCTCCTTTGTAATTAGAGGGGGCAGATCGAAAGAGGGAGAGCGAAAGAGAGACAGAGCGCGAGAGAGGGAGGGAGGGAGAGAGTGTAAACTATGTTGTACTAAAAAATGATGGTTTTCCATTGCTGTTTGCTCAAGCTGCACTTTCTCTAGTCACGTTTGTCACAATATTTTGCTAATCCTCTCCGAGTTCCCTCTCTCTCCCTTTTTGCTTTCGCTCCGTCTCTCACACACACTCTTACGCGTTCTCTCACACTCTCTCCAGCTCTGCTGCGTGCTCTCTCTCTCTCTTGTGTCCCCAAAAACCAGTCTCAAATGAATTCCAATTAGATTGCATTAGATAATAAAGAGCCTGTAGTCTTTATGACTGTTTTTTTTTCTTTCTATCATTACATTTTCAACATAGATGCTCTTTAAAAGGAGAGAGAGAGAGCAAGAATGAGAAGGAGAGAGTATGTGTAAAGGAGGCGGAGGGACAACAAGGACAAGGCTTCCCAGCACAAGGAGAAACGGAGGAGATTGGGTGATGAATTTAATTCTGCAAGTTCAGAGAGATTCCTTAGTTTGACATGCACGGCAGGGGGTCTTTGAGAGCTTGGCAATGTCTCCAGCTCGGCACGCTTTGAAAAACTCTCCCCACAGCGGCGCTCCTATCAAAAACCAAGGATAATATTCCCTTCGAGGTAAAGCATCCTGGTGAAAGAACTTCTAGACCCTTTTATTTATTCATCATGCTTATATCAGAATACATCAGAAGGCTTGGTGATAATGCATAAAAGAGAAAGGGAGCGCGAGAGAGTGAGCGCGAGAGAGACTAGATTGGAGTCTGGCTTTTTTGTCGCATTAATTCTTTGGCACAAGCCAGTACGTTTCTGTAATGAAGTCATTTAATGACTTTACACGTCATCCAATCAGCAAGGCTGAGATTCTCTCAGGGTCCTATAAGAGGTCGAGGAACGATGAACAGAACGCCATTTTCTGCATCGCCGCTCGTCGCGCCTTTATTGATCTTATTTATGTTTATGTTCTTGAGGCCTGTAGTGCGCTGAGACCCTCACTACAGTATGATGCAACTGTACTGTTCAGAGGCTTGTTTTGACTCTTGAGTACACTCGCACACACTCGTGCACACTCGCATGCTCCGGAAGTCAGGTGGTTGGCCCAGTATCGGGTGTTCAGTTGATGAATCTTCAGCGTGATGGATCGTCTCTGGACACAGAATATTGACTCCTCTGGCAGTTTGCCTCGTGTTTGCTACCCAAGCGTGTGAATATCTATTCATTCTAAAAATAGATATTGGCATTTTTTTTTTGCCTCCTGTTACCCAGGAAGTTGTTTTGATTGAAGACCATGTCATATTCGTTTAGTTTTCGCTCATATTGTCTGTTTCCATAGCAGTAGGCCCGCGTACAGTGACCAGTGAAAGCCGCAGTACTGCTGAAGACGACCCTTTCACTTCTGTATTACGCATTATTTATATTTAACCAGGACCATATTATGAAAAGCTGGATTTTATGAGGTTGAAGACTGTGATTCTTCAGCGTTTGAGAATGTTCCTCACTCCTAAGGATGGGAAAAATGTCAATTAATGGCACTGTGATGACAACAAGGGGGTGCTATGGACACAGTGTGTGCTTCCCACAAAATTTGTAACCTCGAACTTCACAATTCGAAAAATTATGAGCATGAATCACATGTTCTGATCCATTCATAACTTAAGTATTTTTTGTTCGGTGCATATTAACTGCTATGTCCACGTGTATATGCTGAACCTGCATCAGACTCTGATCAGAGAGAGGGGGCGGGGCTGATGATCAACCTGCATACAGACTCTGACTGATCAGAGAGAGGGGGCGGGGCTAATGACATTACTGACTCAGATACTAGGTTATAAACGAAGAAGAGATGGAAGGAAGGAAGGAAGGAACGAAGGAAGGGAGGGACAATGCTGATATGTACATACAGTGCATCCTGAAAGTACTCACAGCGCTTCACTTTGTGCACATTTTATGTGACAGCCTTTTTCCAAAATTCAAATCAAATCAAAATGTATTTGTGTAGAGTTTTTCACAACTGAAGTTGTTTCAGAGCAGCTTTACAGAAATCAAGAAATAAAAAGGTGAACAACACTGGAACAAAGGATAAGAGATCCTCTAGTGAGCAAACCAAATGGTGACAGTGCAGGAAAAACTCCCTCAGAGCTGGAGGAAGAAACCTCAGGAGGAACCAGGCTCACAAGGTGGAGGACCATCCTCCTCTGGTCAAACTACTTATACACAGTTAGGGGTTTTTTAGTCCTTATAAGAAAAAGTACAACGTTTATCAGAACATGGTCAGATTCTCACAGATCAAATTCTCTTATTTACATCTCAATTGAAGACATTGAAGACATATTTGAGCAGTCCCAATATCTTGTATGTATGAAGGTCTCCTATAAATACATTTTAATTTTTCGGTCAATAGAAGTATGTCAAAATACGAAAATATGTGTTTGGGGGATGTGGATCTTGTGAACAGTCCTGGCCTGGAGTGCGGACAGTATAAAGCTGTGAGATGAGCGTCCAGTCCATTATGGGACGTGGGGTTTGCGGGGTGGCTGGTGATGGTGTAAGCTGTATGTAAGTACAGTTGAAATCATAAGAATCAGATCAGTGCTCCAGGATATCAGGCTAGAAATAATTAGGGCCAGAACATGACTGATCACTGGGATTTGATTGATTGATTGATTGATTGATTGATTGGTTGGTTGGTTGGTTGGTTGGTTGGCTGGTTGGTTGGTTGGTTGGTTGGTTGGTTGGTTGGTTGGTTGGTTGGCTGGTTGGTTGATTGAAACCTTGTGTTCTAAAGCAAACACTGAGTCAGAACCAGACGCTAGTCTACAGTCTGTCGTAGAAGTCTGCTCACCTCCTGAAACACCTCCAGCACCTGCACTGAAGGAGGGGGTGAGATTCGGCAGGAGGCACATGACAGGCAGGGGGTGTATTCATATTCTATTTGAGCCTGTATGCACAGCCAGGAGGTGAGGTGCTGACGGATGTTTTCGCTCGATGAAAGGTGGAGGTGGTGCTGTGATGCAGGGAAGTCACTTCACTTAAATCAAAGATTGAGAAACAGAAATTCAGCCTTAAGTATTATGCTTTATTCCAGATCTCAGTGCAACTTCTTAACCCCACAGCCGTATATCATGGAGGCCTGGATTTTGTTTTGGACGTGTCGAAATAAAGAGCAGCAAATCTCAACAAATGAGTTATAAAATTTAGGATTACAGAGAAACTAGGGTTTGGTCTTGTGAACCTAACACATGAATGGGCTGATGATCAACCTGCATACAGACTCTGACTGATCAGAGAGGGGGCGGGGCTGATGATCAACCTGCATACAGACTCTGACTGATCAGAGAGAGGGGGCGGGGCTGATGATCAACCTGCATACAGACTCTGACTGATCAGAGAGAGGGGGCGGGACTGATGATCAACCTGCAAACAGACTCTGACTGATCAGAGAGAGGGGGCGGGGCTGACGCTCAACCTGCATACAGACTCTGACTGATCAGAGAGAGGGGGCGGGACTGATGATCAACCTGCAAACAGACTCTAACTAATCACTAATTACATCACTGACCCAGATATTGGGTTATAGAGGAAAAGGAGAAAATGCTCTCTTTCTTTCAGAATAAAAGTCCTGAGAAAGTATAATAATAATAATATAATAAATAATACTGATGCATGTATAAATAACAAAAATAATGCAGGGCAATCAGGTTGTTTGTTTATTTTATTTAATTTTTGTTATCACTGTCAAATATACTCAAAAATACTTCATTACAGTCCGTTACACTCCATTATACTCCATACATTTCCAACAGCATTTCTGAGATGCAAAGTGTTTTATAAGCAAAAGAAAATTATAGGAGCAAGTATGTTTTTTATTAGATTATTAAAAATAAATTTCATACAAATACAAATGTGAATAGTCTAGGATCTTCTGAAAATAATTATCTGGCATGTGTGACTGCCTCTTATAAATACTTTAATAACTAATAATAATAATTTAATAACTATTAGTATTTGATGAATAAAAATATTAAACTACAAAAAGTGCCCACAAAATTGACCTGGAGTTCTAAAGGTTGATGTAGAAATTTTGAAAATATATATTTATATTCAAACAACAATGAGATTAGAATTGATCCAGGGTTGCGGTCAGCCTCACATCCTGAGCAAGTCGATACATAGTTTAGAAGCCATGACTGGCAAGGCTTGTTCTCCCCTGTGCTTCAGCCTAGATTTAGGGACCACCAGAAGGAGCTGAGCATCTGATCTGAGTGACCTTGGTGGAACATATGGTTGTAACAGTTCAGAGAAAGAGAGGCCTGAGCAAACCCAATTCAGTGGGATCAAATCTTAAAGTCAAGCCTAAACCGTACAGAAGCCACTGACGGGAAGCCAGCGCTCTCGCTTACATGATCCTGTAGACAAACTGCAGCATTTTGGACCAACTGTAACTACGAGGTGGACGTCTGATCAGCACTAACTGAAAGGGACATTACCGTAGTGGAGTACGGATTAGAAAAGGTGCTTCAACAAAGTATTGTGCAAACGCTGTGAATATTATGTACGTTATATTTTTGGGTTTTATTTTTTTATGTAATTTTATTTATTGTTTATGCATTTTCCAATTTTTGCCCCTACAAATTTAGACATGCCAATTACCCATCCCCCTAAGTTGTCTCCCACATCATGTGCCTGCTCCCTGTGCCAGGCTGGGAGAGATCATCCACATGTTTCCTCCGAGTCATGTGACGGATACCTACCGCTGCCATTTGCATCGTTGTCGGATCCCTGGTTCTGACACAATGGTCGGCAGACGCCTGCGCCGACCAGCAGCACACGTGTATGTGATGTGGGAAGAGCGCCATCTACCCACCACCTGAGGGAGAGCAAACCAAGTCCTCTGGACTCGCGATCCCAGGATCATAGTGGTAACGCCTTAGCCCACTACGCCACTCAGGGCCGTGTGTCAAAAATTTCAAACAAACGTTTCTCACTTTGTCATCGTGAGGTTTTCTGTGTGGAGTTTAGAGGGGAAAACGAATTGAATCCATTTTGGAATAAAGCTGTAACATAATGAAATGTGTAGGAAGTGAAGTGCTGCGAGTACTTTCTGGATAAGATAAGATGAGATAAGATGAGATAATCCTTTATTAGTCCTGCAGTGGGGAAATATACAATGTTGCAGCATCAAAGGGAGAACAAGGCAGAGTATAGTATCTACAACTTTATAAATAATAAACAAATCGGATAAAGGACACATAATTGCATGTGGAGAGATGAAAGAATTATTGCACATTACGTTGTATTGGAAACGGTGTGCGGAGTTAAGTGTGTTTGTCGTGGTCCGCTGAGAGCAGTGCTGGTTCTACAGTCTAACAGCAGCAGGGAGGAAGGACCTGTGATACCGCTCCTTCACACACTTATGGAGCAGCCAGTCTCTGAAGGATCTGACCAGTGCATCCAGTTGATGTCTCAACCAGTGAGTCTCATGCATCCTTCTGTCTCCTACCACCTGCACTGGATCTAAGGGGCTTCTCAGGACAGAACTGACCTTCTTAATGAGTTGAAGTCTCTTTTTGTCTCCCATCGAAATATTGCTGCCAAGATGACCACTCCATAAAAGATGGTAGATGCTGCCACCACCACTGTGTCAAAGAAGGTCCTCAGCAGAGTTCCCTGCACTCCCAATGACCTCAGTTTCCTCAGTAGGTGAAGTCTGCTCTGGCCTCCTTTGTGAAGTGCAGTGGTGTAAGTGACCAGTCCAGTTTGGTGTTTACGTGAACACCCCGGTACTTGTAAGAGTCCAGGCCCTGGTTGTTCCCCAGTTGATGGATGTGTCTGCACCTGTGGAAATCCACCACCAATTCTTTTGTCTTTCTCGCGTCTATCTGAAGTTCTATGTACTTGTGGTCCTCCTCACTGGTTATGAGGCAGATGATCGGGGTGTCATCAGAGAACTTCTGTAGGAGACAGGTTGGTGAGCTGTACAAGACATTAGCAGTGTACAGGGTGAAGAGAAATGCTAGGTGCTAGGACCATTCGTTAAAGGGCTCTTGTGCTGCTGACCACCTTGTCTGAGAGACGGTCCCGAGCCCTCACATCCTGTGATCGGTTGGTGAGATTAGTGTGTTCTAGCTTGTCCTTCAACACCATAGGCTGTATGGTACTAAAGGCAATGAAGAACTGTAACTGGATGAACTGTAACTAAACACATACAACTGAAGAAATGTCTTTTAAACATAGTTTATAACATGATTATTAGAAAAGTTAGACGGTAGACGGGTCTAGAAACATCTGACAATTTCAGCCAAAGTAGGAGATACAGATATTAGAGCAGAGGGGGTCTGAACTGTATCATCACAACGTGATGTTTAAAAGTCATTTCTTCAGTTGTGTGTGTTTAGTTAAAACACCTCCATCCCTCAGTGTGGTTATAGGGACATAACGAATCAGGAAGAGGGTAATAAATATGACTCTGCTCTTTATTTGTTTTATGTACCAAGAACAAAGTGGACTTGAAGGACAGAACACAAATCTTCTGCTGTCAACTTTTTCCCAGCCCCACTTGCAGGGCTCCGACGAACCCCATCCACTTGTTGTGCCGGTCTTTTCCCCTCCGTGTCTCTGCTGTTATAATTCTGCTGATGTTTCATATAAGTGTAGGAAGAAGATGAAGCTGATATTGAGAGGGAATGGTGAGGGCGCAGTAGCAGTGGTTAATGTGAGATTGTATTAAAGCCGAGCCGAAGCCATAAATCTCATAAATTATTAAGCCTATAGATTAGTGTGGCGTAGTGCGTACACATAAAACACACGCTCTGTGTTTTCTCTGCACTTCAGAAGCCGTTATTAGTCTTAAACCGCCAGGGCCGTAATATCAGCAGATGTAATTGTGGTCTTCGCCTTACGAATTCCAGCAGCCTCTCATCGCCGGGTTCTCTCCAAACTCATAAACATTAAAAAGCCATTACTATTTCACTACACACACTCTCCAGTTGGCATGAAGCACCTGCACTTTTATTTTTTTATTTTTTGCTTTCTTCTCTTTCACTTTGTATTGCTCCATTTTTCCTCCTCTCTCTTTTGCCCCGGAGCCGCGAAAAACATCAGACGGGGTTTTTCCAGGCGGCGGGCGGCAGCTACGGGTTTTCCTGACCACGAGTGCCTCGGCTCTCCCACCACTAATCTCGCCCGCCTTTAACAAGTTCATCTCTCAGTGTGAACGTTTCGATTGGAAGAGACTCCAGCATCTGCCCGTAGGGCACGCCGGCATCGCCAAACGCACCACCCTCTCGCTGGTACTCTCCCACTCTCCGCTCATCATCCTTTCCCTCCGTCTCCTTCTGTACGTCTCTCTCTCGTCCATCCTCCCTCTCTCTTCCCTCCTCCACAAACGACCCCTTTTCCTTCATCACCCAGTCAGTGGTTTGTAATGTATTGATATTGAAGGTATCAGAAGCCAGGTGTCAGTGGACTGTCAGCACTGCTGCACATCACAGATCTATCTGGAGAGATGTCGTATGAGTGGTGCCCACATGCAGGGCTAACAGACAGGGCCATAAACATGGAGATACAGAATAAGTGTTTGAAAGCAGCCCAGGCAGCACTATTCATCTGCTCCAGGCAGTGCACACGGGCGCGGGTCTCTTGGCCCATGCGGGTATTGGAGAGATTTCACGTTTGCAGAAAGAGTGCTTGTGCTTGCCCAAATGCATCACGTCTGTCAGTGGTTCAGCGGTTCGGTGAATCAATCCACGGAGAGAGACAGACGGGGAATTTTATAAAACACCACCTTTCCTCTCTGCAGTTTCGACAGTTCACTTCACAGCATGACCCAAAGTACTCAAAGTACACAACTTTTATCTGGGAATTTAGCTTAGTGAACTGAGGAGAGAGAGAGAGAGAGAGAGAGAGAGAGAGAGAGAGAGAGAGAGAGAACGAACTCTAATCCACGTGATTGAGTCTGAATCGGAATCACCTTATTTTGGCGACTTATGTTCCATATGAAAGGAATTTTCACACAAACATATTAATAAGATTAGATTTCTGCCCTGATATCAGCAGACTCATCTGCATCTCCAACTTTTCCTAACCTTCAAGGCCTCGGACGCCCCTTTTCCACCAACACGGAACAGGTTCTGTTCCGGTTCTACCAACAAAAATAGGATCCGAACCTGAAAGGTTCTTTTGCAGCAGGTTCCAAAGATCAGTCTGTCTTTCAGCTGGAACCGCTGTGGGCGTGTCTAGTTGTACAGGAGCAACGACGTTCCATTCGTCCCGTATGGTGTCGTCTTGTACGTCTTCTTATCGACGAAGGTTGATCCATGTTTGCTTTTTGGAGAAAAACTAATGGGCTGTTCTCACTGCTGTTTGCGAATGCTGTGCAGCGCCCTCTGTTGGTGACGTGTTCTATCACATACCTTCGGTCCCACTAAAACTGATGTGAGTGCGGAATGGTTCACTGGAATGCTTATAGGTTCTTAAAAGCCTGAACGAGACCAGATCAAGAACCAGAGTTTTGGTTAAAGGTCTAAGCTCTTTGGACCTCATCATGGTGACCTCCATTCACTTCAACAATCGAGACAAACCAAAGTAAAGTCTCAGGTTAAAATAAGACGGGTTCCTCCAAAGTCCTTTCAAATCATGATCTAATGGCACCTGGTTCTAATTTTAGACATTTTTGCTAATAAATATGAATGTTGTTTATTTTGATTTATTTATTGTTATTTATGTATCAGTGTTATCCATTTTTATGACTTGTATTCTGAAATTTAAACACTATGTGAGCAACACTGAGAGTGCGAACAGCCCCTCCTTTATCATCTTGCTCTGTAACCCAATATTTGGGTCAGTGATGTCATGTTGTCAACTCCATGATGCATGCTCAGAACCAATCAGATTTGAGCATGATTACAATGGACATGGAAAATATTAACCCCACTCAGATGATGCCGATAATGTTGATTATCACCCGTGAAGGTCTGGGATGACAGCAATTAACCAGTCAGTCAACTTTGTCTGGGAGACATTGTCAGACCTGAAGATCTGAGTGACTTTGATTGGACCAGATCACTATGGCCAGGTGACTGGTGTAGATGTCCAAGGCTTTGAGACAAGGCTTTGGAGAAGCTTCTGGTCAGCTGTGCCAAATAAAATGAGGGACACAGGTGGGGTGTCCAAGACATATAAAGTTGGTTACTGAAGGAGCACTCCTGCTGACCCTCAAAACAACCTACAAGTGGTCACACAAGCTTCTGGACTGGCCTTCGCAGCAGTGGAAGATGGTCTACCTGGTCTGACGAGTCTGGTTTTATTCTAGGTGATTTTGAAGGTCAGATATGTGGTGAAAGCCCCTCAAAAATGACAGTTAATGAGTCAGCTGGAACTTCTTGCCAGATACCACATGGCATCATTGTAGGTCTTGTGGACTGTGGACTGTAGATTACAGTGAGGATAGTAGGCAGGTGGTCATAAGTAGGATTCTGGACCCCAGTAGGGAGGAATGATAGTTCAAAGTAAGTTAAAGGGCAGAGTATCTGCTGCCACTGATGAGTGCCACAGCTTTGTGGAAAGCTGTTAGCATGTCTACTTGTTCTGGCTTTGATGGTTTTAAGTCTTTTCCAGAAGGACATGTGTGGGAGAGGTGATGTCCAGGGTGAGAAGGGTCAGCTGTATTCTTGCCAGCATGCTTAATAACCCTGCTGTAAAATATGCCTTGAAGCTTTGGCAGATTACACCCAATTATCCTTTCTGCTGTCGTGTTTCTTCTTCTTCATAAAATAAATTGTCTTCTGAACACCTTTCTTCTCAAAGATAATTCTCCAACAAACCCAAAAGCAGTATACACCATGAAAACACCATATTTCTCCCACAAACATCTTCATTTAAAGCCAATTTCTTCAACAAAGCCCAATACTCTACAGCAAAGCCCTACAATCTCCAGTAGAGCCCAGTTTCTCCAACAAAACACAACATTCTCAAAGCCTGCAATTCAGCAACAAAGCTTTACAATCTTCAGGTACAGACCCATGTTCTCCTGTAGAGCCCAACACATTCCACCATAGGCCAAAATCTTCAACTCTCCAGCAACCCCCCCAAAAAGTCAGACAAAACCTACTGCACTTCAGCAAAGCCAGAGATTATCCAAAAGAGCCAAACACTCTCCACCAAAGCTCAAGATTACCTAACAAATCTGCCAACAGTACGCAACAGTAGTGCAAGGTTCTCCAGAAAGCTGAAGATACAACAGTAAAGCTTAACATTCTCCAAGACAAGTTCAAGATTATTTAGTAGAGCCCTGAGCATGCACCGACAAAGGCCAACGCTCAAGAACTTTTCATCAAACCCAACTTTCTGCAACAAGGACCAACATTTCTCCAGAAAGCCCAATGGATTCTCCCACGAAGCCCAACACTTTAGAGTAGAGTAAGAATTTCCAGAACCCCGATGATTCAACAACACCACTCAGTGCACTCCATTCTTCAGTAGAGGCCAGAGGACCTCAACAAAGTCCAACATTCAACATTGGTCCAGTAGTTTCCATCAAAAGTCACCGTTCTCCAACAGGGAAAAATATTCCAAATAGTCCAAGTTTTCTAAGTACAACATTCTCCAGCAGTAGTCCAATAATCTCCAAAAAGCCCAATTATCTCCAACAAAGCCCAACACTCTCCACCGTAGTCCAGGGTTCTCCAGCAGAGATCCAGTGTTCTCCAAAAAGCCCAATTATCTCCAACAAAGCCCAACACTCTCCACAGCAGTCCAATATTCTCCAAAAAGCCCAATAATCTCCAACAAGAACAATGCAGAAGTGCTTCCATGGTCCAAAAACCATTGTTCTTCATGTCAATCCCAAAATCCACTGAACTCCAGTGTTGTGCAACCATCACCACCGTTCCAGTTTTGGCTTCAGGGTGTGCCAGAAAAGGATAAATGAACCAGTGAGCATAAGGAAGAATATTAATTCACCACCACATCCCCGTTATTTGGAATGTCTAGAGCCTCAGGGATTGCTGGTGTTTGTTGGGGACTGTTTGGTGGGTGTTTTGCTGGGCTTAAGGAAGCGTGAAATGTTGTGGGTTGCTGCAGATCTGGCGTTCGTTTCCCTCTAAACCACTGGTGGAACTGTAGGAAGGGGCCTTCGCTGTCTCCGGGCTCGTTTTGCGTGGTGTCTCTGGTGCGGTAAACACGACGGGCTCACTGTTATACTTCCGTTTCTCTTAAACGTTGTCTGTCTCTTTCATGGCAGATTGTTTTTGTAGAGGCTTTTTCAGACATCCAGCCTCCATCTCCTGTAACGCTGTAATTTGCATGATGATATGCAGCGAGTGATACTGTAGGTTTATGCTCAGGCTTTTCTGCTGATTTGAGATCAGAATCAAATTGCTGCTTTTATCCCATAATCTCAGCCTGAGCGAACAATCATGTGTTTGTTTTCCTTTCGCCGCCGTTCGCCTTTTCTTCCCTGCGCTTTGTCTGTCTGTCTGTCTGTCTGTCTGTCTGTCTGTCTGTCTCTGTTTATCTGTCTGTCTGTCTCTGTTTATCTGTCTGTCTCTGCTTTTTCTTTATAATGAACCCTAATGGTAGTTCATATGAACATCAGGCGCTTTCTCTCTCTCTCTCTCTCTTAATATATATATATATATATATATGTCTCTATTTGTCTATTTTTATGTGTCTATCTCTCTCTATATATATTAGGTCTCTTTGTCTCTTTATGTCTATCGAGAGAGAGAGAGAGAGAGTCTCTTTTTTCTCGTTTTATGTCTCTCTGTATGTCTCGCTCTCTTCATCTTATGTCTCTGTCTCTCTCTCTGTCTGTCTCTCTTTCTCTCTCCCTCTTTGTCTCTTTTTATGTCTCTCTCTCTTTCTTTGTCTTATGTCTCTTTGTCTCTTTATGTCTCGTGCTCTCTCTTTCTGTCTCTTTATGTCTCTCTCTCTCTCTCTCATTTTGTCTCTCTTTCTTATGTCTCTGTCTCCCTCGCTCTCTTTTTTCTCTTTTTATGTCTCTTCTCTCTTTCTTTGTCTCTTTATATATCTCTCTCTCTTTCTTTATCTTATGTCTATCTCTGTCTCTTTATGTCTGTGTCTCTGTCTTTCTCTCGTTTTATGTCTCTCTCTTTTTTATGTCTCTGTCTTTCTTTCGCACTCTCTTTTTATGTCTGTCTCTTTTTATGTCTCTCTTGCTTCATCTTCTCTCTCTCTCTCTCTCTCTCTCTCTTTGTTTTTTTTGTCTCTCTCTGTAATATATAGCACTTTCTTGCTCTCTCTCCCTCCTTTTTCCCTCTCTCAGTGTCATCTACAGCAGTATGTCAGGAACAAATTGGTCTAGCCTGGTCAGTCAGTATGTAACCCACATCTGTATCTGACCTGTGGTCACAGCGCTGATGCCCATCAGCTGCTCCTCAAAGTCAAGGGAGGGCTCCTCTGTCTGCCTGATAAGACTACAGCAGCCCGTGGCAGGGTCATCTGCCTCTTACACACACACACACACACAAACACACACACACACACACACACACACACACACACACACTTGATGCCTGGGAAGAGTGAGTAGGAGTGATTTTTGTGATTTTTTTCTTCAGTTCGGGATGAGCACCAAGTGTTCTGAGTGGCCAGCTGCTGGTGGAGAGGCAAAGCACCTGCCCTTCCGCTCACCACCCAACCTCCGCCAACTGGCCCTTTCAGCTCGTCATCAAACTTTTCACTTCTTCTCAGAGAAACTCTGTCTGGAGTTCAGCTCCACTGGATGCCATCGTGAAGTGTGTGATGCACGTCTGAGACGAGTGTGTTGATGCACATATAGCTTCAATACGACTGGAGCTGAAGACAGATGAGCTACGACGGCTCAACCAGCAGCTCTGCCAGCACGGTGTTCTGATATTTACACTGTAGTGTGTGTCCCCTGCCACAACAGTTTATTAATCAAATACTACTACTACTACTACTATCACTACTACTACTAATACTGTCACTACCACTACTACTGTCACTACTACTACTACTACTACTGTCACTACTACCACTACTACTGTCACTACTACTACTACTACTACTACTACTGTCACTACTACCACTACTACTACTGTCACTACTACCACTACTACTACTGTCACTACTACTACTACTGTCACTACTACTACTACTACTACTACTATCACTACTACCACTACTACTACTGTCACTACTACTACTGTCACTACTACTACTACTACTGTCACTACTACCACTACTACTGTCACTACTACTACTACTACTACTACTACTGTCACTACTACCACTACTACTACTGTCACTACTACCACTACTACTACTGTCACTACTACTACTACTACTACTGTCACTACTACTACTACTACTACTACTACTGTCACTACTACCACTACTACTACTGTCACTACTACCACTACTACTACTACTGTCACTACTACTACTAATACTGTCACTACCACTACTACTACTGTCACTACTACCACTACTGTCACTACTACTACTACTGTCACTACTACTACTGTCACTACTACCACTACTACTACTGTCACAACTACTACTACTGTCACTACTACTACTACTGTCACTACTACCACTACTACCACTACTACTACTGTCACTACTATCACTACTAATACTGTCACTACTACTACTACTACTGTCACTACTACCACTACTACCACTACTACTACTGTCACTACTGTCACTACTACTACTACTACTACTGTCACTACTACCACTACTACTACTGTCACTACTACTACTACTGTCACTACTACTACTACTACTGTCACTACTACTACTACTGTCACTACTACTACTGTCACTACTACTGTCACTACTACCACTACTACCACTACTACTACTACTTCTATTGCTACTACTAATACTACTGTCACTACTACTACTACTACTACTAGTACTACTACTAATATTACTACTGCTACTGTCACTACTACTACTACTACTAATAATAATAATAATAATAATAATAATACTTCCACTATCACTACTACTACTACTACTACTACTACTTCTATTACTACTACTGTCACTACAACTACAACTACAACTACTACTACTACTGTCACTAGAACTACAACTACTACTACTGTCACTACTACTACTACTACTACTACTTCAATTGCTACTACTACTACTACTACTACTGTCAGTACAACTACTACTACTACTACTACTACTACTACTACTACTACTGTCGTCACCACCACCACCACCACCATTAGTACTGTTACTACTACTACTACTATTACTACTGCTACTGTCACTACTACTACTACTACTGCTAATAATTTTATTACTACCACAAATGTTACTAATACTACTAATATTAATAATACCAATGCCACTACTACTACTACTACTACTACAGCTGTCACTACTACTACTATTGTCACCACCACCACCACTACTACAACTACCATTACTATCATTATTATCACTATTGCTGCTGCCATTAATAATATGCATTCTTTATAAAGGACAACAGAGTGAGAGTTAATCTGTCTGGATTCATGGTCAGTTGTCTCTCCTGGTTTAGGAGGTGAGTTCAGCTGGGAGCTGTGATGTTCTACAAGCTGTAAAGTTGATACTCGCCTTTGTTATTGTAGACGAGGGAGAAGAGTGTTGCTGTTGTGTAAAAGTAAAACATACTGTGTGGCTCAGACGTCCTGGGTTTATAGGAGGTCTGGCTCTGGGTTCAGACGTGGCTGAAGCTCTCTGAAGGCTCTGATGCAGCTAGAAGCCAGGCATACCATTAAGATGACAACGTTTGGCAGTAATTGGAAAGTTCTTCAGGTGGGCTGCTTGGGAACGGAGATGCACACACATGCATCCGCATTCACACGCCACCATCCACAGACACAAACTGTCTCTTTCTTAGTGTCCCTGCAGTCCCCGTCTCCTCCTTCCATCACACTTATCCCCTCTCTTTGTGTCCGGTCATTTCAAAGTGCCCACATGGTTTGCTCCTCCCGGGTTTGCAGGCGATGAGCAGACAGAGGCATAGAGTCAGAACTTCTCTGCTAAATCAAACACCTACGATCTTTACTGCCTGGTGTTGCTATTGATCCTCACACTCGATAAGACGAGAATGGAAGATTATGCCCAGGCTTGTTTTTTTTTTTTAGGGTGTTTTTCCCACCGTGTTCTTCCTTTGTTTCTACACTTCATAAAAAAGATTTCTCAAGAGAAGCTCGAGAGATTGTTGTCTTTTCACTCTTCAAATTATGGACAAACATTTACAGCCATGTGGGACAAAATCAGGACACATTTAACGCCCGTCTTGTTTTCATTCCATGTTAATTAGTTTTGTGTTCCCAGGAAAATGTGAATATCCTTTTATAGCTGATTATAAATCCATATTAATTGGCTGTAATGGTACACAAAAGTCACGGTTCAGTACGACTTCATTAAGCAACCAAATAAGAGTTTTTATTTATTTATTTATTTACTTACTTATTTATTTATTTATTTATTAGTTTATGTGTGAGATTTTCATAGTTTAGCATATGTTTATTTGCTGGAACAAGTGTTTTTAGGAGACTCCAACTGACCAGAGAGAGGGGGCAGGGCTAATGACAAATATTGAGAAATGAAAGGGGAGGGGCTGTTTGCTGTCTTTGTTTTGCTCATATTGTGTTCAAATTTCAAAATTAAAGTCCTGGGCTGCTTTCATTTCAGCAAATGTGGCCACGGTCTCTCTGGGTGGGTAGATGGCGCTCTCTCCCCACATGACACTTTCCGGCCGGCACAGATGTCTGTTTGCCGTTGCATCAGAGCTGGAGACCCAGTGCTTAAAAGTGTTGGCATGAAGTGCTGGTGGTGGTGTGTTAGTGTGTGTTGAGCTGGTACGAGTGGATCAGACACAGCTGTGCTGCTGGAGTGTTTAAACCCCTCGGTGTCACTGCTGGACCGAGAACAGTCCACCAACCAGAAATGTCCAGCCGGAAGTGTCCTGTGAGCACTGATGGAGTGTGTAGTAGAGTGGACAGTGAGTGGACACAGTGTTTAAACACTCCAGCAGCACTGCTGCGTCTGATCCACTTGTACCAGCAACACACACTAACACACCACCACCATGTCAGTGTGACTGCAGTGCTGAGAACGACCCTCCACCCACATCATAGCTGCTCTGTCTATCTGCGTTATATGAAAAGAAGGCTACAAACGAACGGGACGTTTGAGTCGTTCATCTTTTCAGGCCTCCACCTCTGCTGACGCCGGTTTGTGGTGTCAAGTCATTCGGGGGGTGGCTGGGCTGATGGATGGGAGTGGTGTGAGATTAGTTTGGGTCTGATGACTGAATGGTTGGGATAACAGGATCCATTAGTGTGGGGATAACTATTCGTTTTCTCTTATGGCAGGTCAGATAAGCGAGCGTGTGTCCTAGGTGATGAGTGGAGCATCGTTCTCCTAGAAATGTCAATCAGCGCACTTCATTAGTTTCCCCACATTAACTGATGTACTCAGTTCAGTGTGTGTGTGTGTGTGTGTGTGTGTGTGTGTGTTACTGTTTGAATGAATGAATCAGTGATGAATGTCCTTTCAAATGGCACAGTTCTGAACAGCCTCTCATTGGTGGACATGCGTTCAGACACGAAGCGCCCAAACTAGGGAACATCTTTCGCGACATGATTGAAGTGTCCCTCTGATCTTCTGCCACTCGTACGTGTGGATTCCTGCTTCAGACGTGCAAAACATTTACAGAGCAAGTGTGCGCTGCTGTTTTTGTTGAACACTCATGATTAATGGATCACGATGATTTTCCACATTCATAAGGTAGACAGTATGAAGAAAGACGTCCTTGTTTGTCCTCTCACTGTCCACTATCAGCTCATCTGATCATACAGGAGCACTTTGTGGTTCTATAATTCCAGACTGTAGTTCATCTGTTTCTCTGATACTTCATTCTCCTCCTTTCAGCCTGATCTTCAATGATCAGGACCCCACAGGACCACCACGGAGCAGCTGTTATGTGGGTGGTGGGTCATTCTCAGCACTGCAGTCACACTGACGTGGTGGTGTGTTAGTGTGTGTTGTGCTGGTATGAGTGGATCAGACGTAGCAGTGCTGCTGGAGTGTTTAAACCCTGTGTCCACTCACTGTCCACTCTATTAGACACTCCTACCGAGTGTCTCCACTTTACATCCACTTAGATGTAAAATCACTCGTCTGTTTCTGCACAGTTTGTGTTGGTCATCATCTAGTCCTTCATCAGTGCTCACAGGACGCTGCCCACAGGACGCTGACGGTTGGACATTTCCGGTTGGTGGACTGTTCTCGATCCAGCAGTGACACTGAGGGGTTTAAACACTCCACTCCAATGATCAGTCTGTTAATTAATACATTTAGTACGTGGTTGGAGTTCCTTCACCAAGAATTAGTGCATCAGTGCAGCATAGCATGCAGCCCATCAGCTTGTGGTCCTGCTGAGATGTTATTGAAGCCCAGGTTGATTTGATTGTGGCCCAGTTCGTTTTCTTAGTCCAGGTAAGACACTTCTGATGCTGCCTCTGCTTTAGGAGCGGCTTGATGTTAGGAATGCTGCACTCAGACCTTCTTTCCTGCAGATATCTGTGCATGGGGTCTCTTAATGCAATGACCCCAGCCTCAGTTCCTTGTGATGCTCTCCCACTTCAATCCAATTGTTGAATCCAACTTTCTGGACAATCCTGAAGGCTGTGGTCGTCCGTCCTTTTCACCCCCCATATTTCCCTTCCAGTCAACTTTCCTGATGTGCTTTGATACAGCAGTGAGAACAACAGCATCCACCTTCTGTGACTGACCCTCTGTGTGGAGGGGTCAATGATCATCTTCTGGATAACTGTCAGGTCAGCAGTCTTCCTCATGATCGTATTTGAACTTGACACGTTTATACGGTTTAAGCAGTTTTTTAGTCAAACTCCACATGAAAAATTCTAATAATTTGAGAGTTTTAATATCTGATTTTCATGAACTATAAACCAAACGGATCCAAATTAACACAAAAATGCTTGAAATGTTTCACTTTCTGTCCAATTAATATATTTTTTAGTTAAATGATGAACAAAAATGACCTTTTTCACATAATTCTATTATTTATTATGTATCTGATTATCTGTCAAATGAATAGAAAATCCAATCTGTGAGACCCCTAAACAGGTTCCCAATCTCTGAGACCAATCTCCGGCTCCATCTCCTAGGAAACACTGAGGGACTTTTGTAATTGCTTTCATTTTTTGAAAAGGAGGTAAAAATGTGAACTCCTCCGTACTTTTGTAAATTGAATGAGTGAAGAAGAGCAGGCGAGGTTAGGCTTTCTCCACTCTAAGATAATTTACCAAATTACTCGAGTCCCTTCCTCCACAAGATCAAGACATTGTCATCTCACTCCTTATGTGTCCTTAGACTCATCATTTATTAAAGTTCAGATCCTTATAAAAATGAGAGACACAGAGAGAAATATTACATATTGATTTGAAGAATTCTGCAATTGGACCCCTTTTTCTGGAGAGGTATCTACATGGGGGTCAGCCTCAGTCCACTGCTTTCTACATATGATATAGAAAAGCGATACAGAACATACCACGATATTCTAGCTCCATGAGATACATCGGGACAGCTGTGGCTGCAGCTGCCGCGAACAATAGCATGACACAATGGTTGCTCTGATAAGCAGTGGTGGATTGTTTTAAAGGCCGGACGCATGTCTTTTGGTCTTACGGTCCAGTGCTGCTTTGATCACAATGGGTCTATGAGTATATCTAACAGCGTTGGGCTTCAATCAGTGGCGAGGTGTGTCTGCGCTGATAAGCCAGCTCGGCCGCTCGCTCGTCCTCGTCCCGCACAGCCGGACCTGCTCCTCTCAGCTCCGCTGCCGAGCCGTCACAAATCACACCTCGGGGCAGTGTTTGAGATCCTGATTTACTGTTGACCTTTACGTTTTTAAATGTCTCCATTCTCTTTTGACAGCGCGTGGAAGGCCGCCCATGCCATTGCAGTTACCAACAACAAACCCAGGCGTGTGTGATATGTCAGCTTTAATTCACCGCAGTGCGTGATGAATCGAGTGCTGCGGTCAGAATGGCACCGTCCGATGGTGGAACGGTGGTAAAATCCAGCCAAAACAAGAAAGAAATAAAGAATTCATACCATTTAAATACATAAATAAATAAAGATAAAGGCTGCAGCCAGACCTCATCTGTCCCATGTCCCATGCACGCAGGGTTAAAGCTGGCTGAGATGTTCTCGCAGCAGATGTAGCGTCTGCTCCTGACTCTTCAGACCAGAGGCTGTGGCCTCGTGCCTGGAAGATGGTCGTCAGAAGTTGTGCCAGATTACAGTGCAGGGGGTACGATGGAGAGGGTAGTGTGGGTGTGTATGTGTGTAGGGGGGCTTTAAACCTCTGCAAGGGTGTTTAAAAAGGCAGGCCTAATCACCTAAGCCCCAAATTCAATTATTCCAGACGGAAGACATTTTGCAATCTCTGATGGCTCGAATTGACTTTCGGGGGCAATTTCCTTAGTGGACGACTCCGTGCTGTGGCATAAGACCAGGGGCTTAGGGCTCTCTGTATACGTCTCCTCAAAGCGGTGACAGAGAGAGAAAAAAAAGCTTACTCTTAGCAAATCCCCCCCTGATCTAATGTGATTTGTGTCAGATGCTTGCCGTATATGGTCGCAGTCTCTGCACTGACCACGTCCACACCTCCGCACATCAGCCTGCTCACACGCTGCCGCAAAGACCTCCGGCGGCACTGACACACTTACGCACGGAGTCAAACGATAACTTCTAATTTCGGCGCCAATATTCCTTTCCTGGCTGCCTCCGAGTGGCACGTCTGCATATTGCTCTCTTTCTCTTTTCTTGACTAGACATTGAGGATTACTTCATTCCATATGCACAAGCTGACCTTCCTGACTCTGTGCATGTGATTTGCACATTTCCCCAAAGAGAGTGTCCCCAAACCTGTCCTTCAAAGCTGGCATTTACGTCACACACGTTCTGCGCTGAGGGTCTCTCTAGACTGCTCTCTCTCTCTCTCTCTCTCTCTCTCTCTTTCCCTGCCTGTATTATTCACTTCAGGATCTACACTCTCATTTTGAGAGGCTTCACCCCCTCCCTCCTCTTTCCATTCAAAGCTAGGCTTATTCCTGGAGAGATTTGAGACCAGTGATGGAGCACAATGACACTTGGGCTCTTCAGATTTTAATGGATGATTTTTTTTTTTCCTGTACTGGAAGGAAGCAGGCCACTTTCACATTACTGATGATAAAGACATCTATGCCAAAGAATGTTTTGAAAGGGAATCGGTCCTCTTTCTATTCCACATTTTAGTATTTTTCCAAGATACAATAAAGGGTGTATATCCATGGCTCTCGGACTAATCCTTTGTTCATCATCTCAGTGTGTAGGTGCTAAATAGTGTCTTTCTAATTATCACACTCAATTCGAACAAGTGTTATTCCACTTGCTGAGAACGTTGAACACGTCTGCTGCTTCTGAGCAGGTTCACAATTTAATTGCAGGTCACAATGAAAGTTTATTGAAGGTAAATGTATAGACCGCGAGCTTTTTCAGATCAACTTTAGAACACACAGCTTTTCTAATTAGACAAAAGCAGAAATGCCTATAATTAGTATCAAAGGACGGCACTGGACACACTCAGAATGGTAACTGGTCATCTTCAGTGATGAGACACTTTGTCTCGGTCTCAATCTGTGTGTGGAGGCACCGTGGTCAGCACCAAGATCAACATTCATGCCCTACACATCCAGAAGGTCTGGTGTGATGGTGTGGGTGACCTTTGGTCTTCATTACAGACACTTTAACAGACCAACGTTACGGTAATGAGGTTCTGCAACCAGTGGTTCTACCTCTTCTGAACACACACTCCGGTGCTCTGTTCCAACAGGATGGCGCTCGTCCACACACTGCTGCCATCTCAAGATCTCATCTTGAAGACACAGATACTAATCCGTGGTCGGTCTCATCTCCAGACCTGTCCCTGATTGAAAACGTTTGGGACGCTATTGAACGCTCCATTTGACATGAATGTCCATGAAGTCTGTATGTGTCCTTGAGAAGGAAGTACAGTCATTTGCATTTCTTTTAAAGGAAAACGAGGCATGTTTTGCCAACTATTTGTTGAAATCACTGGAGATTGATGTGTGTTTCTACCTTTGGATTTGCCTCAGAGCTTTACCATCTCTATGGTGTCTAAGCGAGTAGGTGTGAGTCTGGCATCCAGCTTCACCTTGGGACTTAATATCTGCTGTGATATTTCATCATTACTTTCACATTCATTTCTTTTTCACACAGTTGATCTGCAGTTTGTTTGTACCGTTTTATTAAACCTTCCTTACGTTCCCTCTTTTTGTTACAGGTGAACATCTTGCTGCACTCTGGAGTCTAGAAGATGTGAGTAAACATGCTGTTTTTCTTATTTCCATCAGTGCTGACCACACCATATATTCCTCGAATTTCTTCCTCGCTTGACTCATCATGTAAAGGTCGCAGGAAGAGCAGCGATCAGGTTCTAGTGGCAAACATGGTTCTCGCCTGCCATCTTGGATGGGCGTGAAAGTGTTCAGGTGGCTGTTGGATATCTGCATACGCCGGTCGCCTGCACTCTTTCACTGGTGACTTTTCTCAGACTGGAACAAGTAGGAAAAGGTAGGGCTTGGACGGGAGGCTTCTTGCCACCACCAGCAGAAAGGCCAGCTGAGTGGCCTCTTGTGTTCTTTCTCCAGGTTATGGCCGTGCATTGATTCCAGCCATAATGGTGCGGCGGGTGGGCGTATAGAGCTGTGCTCCAGCAGAGCCTGGCCACTGCTCACTCTTCCACTGAAACCGTTAAAACACTGCTGATTACTGACTTCACTCGCCCGGCTGTCCAACCGACACACTCCCACCTCACCTGGACACTCCACTTGCTAAGTCGTTGTTGTCCCTTTTCCTCGTCGAACAGGCCGTTCTGTAAATCTGATGTGGGTTTAAAGTTCTTGAGAGCTTTGAGGGTTTGACGGACTGCGTTTTGTGTTGTATTAACGAACATCATCTTTAATGCCATCTTCTTAAACTTTTTCGCTGCTGGGAGTCACACGGATCACGGTGACAGTGCCAGTCTTCAGATTATACCCCGTGTAGGCTGCAGTGCCCAGCCTGTAATGCTGCACCGAAATCACCTGTCGAGAGGGGAAAGGGAACAGAGGATTTCGCTGGCCAGTTTTCAGATTAATGAATCCTCTAAATGCCAAAATATCCTTCCCTGGATGACTGTCCTCCTAAAATATCTGCCTTTTTTTCGGTAAGATTTAAGAGAAATAGCCAATCAGGAGGCTTAAGTGTAAATCCCCGCTGACCAATCAGTGGTGGTGCTGCCTCGGGCTGTTGGGTATGAGAGGAACGGTGCACCTCGGTGCTTTAACACGTTGAGCCGTGTAGATAGGAGATTAATTATCGGCCGTTTAGGTGGCTCACATGAGCAGGTACGTGGCAGAAGCTGATAGCCGTCACAATAGGGTAATTGGCTCACAAACCCACCAAGTGTGAGTATTAATAGACTTAAAAGGTAATTAAAGGTGTGGCCGCGGGGTTTTGGAAGGGGCAGTGTGTTTCCTTTTCTTCTTTCCTTTTCACACAAAGCCGGCTTTTGTGGGCAGCGCAACGCGGGTGTGTTGACGTCCAGTCTTCCTCTCCGTTTCACTCACATTCGCCCGTGAATTGAGACGAAGTCTCTGAGTGAAACAAAGAGAAAACCCTGCTCGTCTCTAATTGCATTTTTATGTTTTGAAACGGCTTTCAAACCTTCTCCCGCTTTAATTCTTGACTCCCTTCTTCTCATTAGGGTACCTGAAGCGAGGGGGGGGGGGTGATAAAAAAAAAAGAAGGAAAGAAAGCAAACAGCCGTTCTGCTGCAGCTGCAGATTAAAACGTATTTATCACAAAGTAAAAGTAGTGAGTGGGTTTAGGAGGGAATCTGATTCTCGGCTCGTATACGGAGGATTTGTTAATGCCGTCAGTGCGATCAGTGCGAGTAGGCCTTTGGTCATTACGGGTGGCTTTGATCTTCTGCCCGAGGTTTAACTCCATCCAGCGCGGCAACAGGCTCAGCTTCTCCGCTCGTTTTACTGTCCACCTCTCGCGTGAACAATAGCGTGTTCCACTTCATATTTTCCTTTGATGTAGCCCTTTTTTTGGCATTTGAGTTAATTATATGAAAATGAGCCCCGGAGAGTAGAATGACTCTTCATTGCCGTCCCTCTTGACATTTGCCTGCTGATGTCTCTGATTTTAATTCTCCATGGGCTTTCTGTCTCTCTCTCTCTCTCTCTCTCTCTCTCTCTCTCTCTCTTCCTGCTAAGGGCCTTTCTAGGTTTTTTTCCTTCAATGACCATGTGGTTTACGCCGCACCAAAGTTAAAAACATTGCATAAAATACATCAAATAAATACAATGATTTCTAAATTCCTATGATTCTCGCTTAAGCCATATCTAAACCTGACATCAGAAGCATGATCAGGAAGGAGGAGCTAAGTGTAGATAGACGCACACATACAGATAGATATTTTACTCATTCCCAAGAGGAAAATCAAAAGATCACAGCATGCCAGTAATATTAAATCTCAAAAATGAAGAGATAAATTCAAATAAATAAAGTATGTTATTGTGTAAACGTTGTGCGGGTAACAGCACGGAATGAAGGCGCTGGAAAAATATAAAAGTGTGTTTTATCAACCCTTTCGTTTTCTAACAGCTCACTCTCGAAACATTAGCTGCCCGTGGTCTTACTTAGATGTTCCGATGCCTCCCACGTTGTGGCCGCAACTTCATTTTCGTTTGTGCAGGATGTCACCTTATTCCCACTGCTTTATATCCACTCCAGACCACAGTCTAGTTTAACTGAAGTCTCGACTCTGGTACGGAGTCTGAACGCCGGTGTCTTTGGCTGATCCTGAATGCTTTATCCAGCCTTCCTTTCCTGTCTGCTTTCCTTGATTTCGCCTAATCTGTGCATTTGCTGGCTGAGCTGACAAGCCAGTGGATCCGAACAGCTGCTAGACAAAGCAAAACCCTGGCCAGGATGTTTTAGGGACGTACGCTTTGAGTTGGATGGGTTTGTTCCAGTAGTCTACATCATATATACCATCAGAACCATAACCATCGTCTGGTACCAAATCTATACGTTTCTGTCCATAAATTTAGTTTTTAGAAGCTCAGAGCAAGAAGTTATGGTGATGCTGTTTTCTCAGTTATTCTTCGAGTACAGGTTAGGCTGACTGTGTTTGGCGGAACAGCGCCACCAGTGGATGGGAGCTGCATGTGAATCATAATATATGTAAGAAACATGTGAAATTCTGTTTTTATTGTACGTGCTTTTAATTTATTTAGAATATCTTTTCATTTACATGTCAATTATTTTTTGTAATATTCTTTATACTTAAAAGTCCTCTTTAAAAGGGTGTAATTGCATTATTATACAGTCGTATTGTAGTTATATCAGTGACATAACATTGGTCTTCAACTTATAATCATATTCTTATCTGAATCATTTCTGTGACGGTATATAATCTAAACAAATATACTTATCATAGTGCATTTTTCATTGGATTGAGGACAGTGAAGCTCTGTGCATTCCATCAGTCGACTGGTCAGTCTTCCTGACCTTGCACACTTTAGTCTGGGAGGCTTTGTGCGTGTCCTATCATCTGATGAGGTGACAGTCGAGCGGAGATTGAAATGAGCTACAGTTGGAGTCAAGAGATTCAATTCTGAAGCTGATGATCAGTCGTCAGGAGGCCACTGTCACCGAGTCTTGATGAATATTGGTTCTCGGAACATTTCAAGCACAGTTTTTCATTTATGTAACTTCAGACATGAGATTATATGTAACTGATGGGGGACATAATGCATTTCACAGCCACACGACATGATAAAATCATACCAACAACATATGACATCACAAGATGTAATGACGTCCTGTGAGATTTCCGTTCTGAGATGATGACAAATTGCATTTTATTGGATTATGATGTTTTACATTGAAATTCTCAGGTGAGAAAGGTCTCAGAGAGGACAAGAGGACCTTCTAAATAACAGGTGACCAATCAGGCAAGAGCACAAAACAGTGCATCCAGTCCTCCATGATTAGAGTTCCCCACCCCTGTCATTGATGCAGATCATCTTCTATCTGTGGTTTGATTCAGTGTTTAGAATTCAGAATTTGAGACGTCCCTGTCAGATATGGCTCCATTAACAAACTGGAGGACAGTTGTATCTCTGTTGGTTTCTGTTTGTTGTCACTGTCACTACAGTGAAGAGCTACTGCCGAATTCTCCGCTCCTGTTTCTCGTAAGGGTCTCCAGAAAATACTTGTGCATCTAAAATAAAAATTGAATACTGTATAAAAAGACTTTTGACCATTTAATTCAAAAATTAAACTCATATTTTATATTTACGTTTAACGCTTTTCTTGTTTCAAAGTTGAACCTGTGATCAGTAATTTATTCAAATCTGAATTAAATGTTCTGATCTTGTGTAGAATTTATGACCTATAAGCCAAACTGATCAACAGTTCAACAAAAAGGCGTGAAATGTCACTTTGTGTGATGAATATAAAATGAGTTTTATATAAAATGAAAAAAATTGTGATCAAGAATGAGCTTTTTAATGATATTTGAATATTTTCGCACTAGTGAGTGAGTGACCACAACTTGGACATGGGAACAACGTGAGATCTGGCTCTTGTCATTTGTCCCGTTTGTAACAAAAAGGGACAAATTAATTTTTGATGTGTTCATTGTGTTTTTTTCACTCTTAGAGCCCCTGTCTGCTCTTCTTTATAACTCGTCTAATATCTCATTTGTCTCTGAGGAATCTATTGAGAAACGTGGTAAGGGTCTTTTCTATGCAGAGTTTTCTTGAGCCTGATTGAATTTGAGCAGGACAGAATTTGGCCAGTGAGACATCAGATCCTCTATGTTGATAAAGACAGGGACAGAGCCTTGAACGTGATGCACATTTAATTTCACTAGTTCATCTAAACTGCTTTCCTCAGCACACGGTGCGTCACTGAAACACACCAACATCTGTGTTAGTCGACACAGGTTTGACAGTAACGCTGGTCACGTGCCTGTTCATTTAAGCTCCGTGTGCTGGTTAAAGCTCCATTCTAGTTGTAGTCTGTGCCCAAAACACACTGCTGTGATGTCTTTCCCTCGTTATCCACTAAGACAAAGTAATCTTTAGTTTGGAACATTTCCACAAACACTGCTGCTCCCACAAAGCTCCAGCTTCTTACAGGAGTTTTCCATTCCATTTTACATGGTGCGGAACTCACAGGAGGCTATTTTACGGTGAAATATCGGCTTCATGCTCTCTTCGTAAACCAGTAAAACAAATTCTGTTCAGACAGTCGTTGCTGGGATGTGATCTCTTGATTAACAACATGATATTGCATAAAATATGGACACTATCGGTCAAAAGTGTGTGTTGAAATAAAGGTGCAGGTATTTTGAGCATTAAGAGACACAGATACAGGTCATGGTAATGTGATAATGACACTTAATCATATAAAAATGGACTTTTCCAGTAAATATTTAATGGTTTATAAATGTTTATGCATCATAAATTTATAAAATTATGAATTATGAGATATTAGAATCAGTGGTCCCATTATTTTCTCATAGAGATATAATAATAATAATAATAATAATAATAATAATAATAATAATGAAGAAGAAGAAGAATGTAACACAGCTGAAATCTCGATATTCTGAGTTGTGCATTGCAGTTCTGTAAACCTTGTCCAACCTCAGAACGGCGTCTCTGACAGATCACATTTGTGGGCCGAGTTTGGAGAAGTCGATTGCCCTCACTCTGCCTCCTCTTTACCTTCTGTTCCCTTTTTCGGAGCGCCTGTGCGCCCTGCGTGGACACAGCCTGCTCCATCTGCTCTTCTCTTGAACTGTAACTTTTAAACCCAGTCAGGTCAGTCTTCAGAAGGTGCTGTAGAACATCTTTCAGCAGGGGTGCCGAAGCACCTGCAGTGAGCTCGTAGTCCTGCGAGAGGCGCTGTGACTACAGGCTGGGTTTCCATGGACCAAGCGTCACTCACCCTGCTTCTTTTACCTGGATTATGAGATTCCTTCATCACCTCCAAGCCCCTCCTCAAGCTGAACTTTCAGCCTGACTTCAGGAGGCACTTTGGCTCGGGGCGAGGCTCCCCGTGAATGGCTGAGCGCAGATGCAGCCAGCAGCTCAGATGCAGCTGCTTGGAGAGGAGGTCAGCAATTAGGGAGCAAATGGCAGGGCAGTTTAATGGGAAACTGCATTACCATTGACAGCGGCGAGCGCACTAATTGGGGGTAATTAGTTCGATGAAGTTTGGATCGATAAATATTGCTTACGCTTTTGAAAAGAGTGCCTCACTTCGTTCGCAGATGGCCGAGCTGGCGCATCTCGGCAGCTGAGGAGCGGAACCGCGGCGCTACCTTTTTTCCGTAGCCCGAGGACGTGTTGAGCTTGCACGAGGGTGGGTTTCCTCCTTCGAAGAAGGGAATTAATGGTGGGCATCTGATTTACTTTACTTCCACCTTTAATATAATGGATACATTAACGCCGGTATAATTTAATCAGGACGGCAAAATAGAAACAAAGTAGGAAAGAAAGAAAGAAAGAGGGGAAAAAAAAAAACGTGGTTAGTGGCTTCGAAGGAACCCCCTGCTGAGAAAATGATTCAGAAGAGCCTACTTTGCTCGACAAGTTAATAATATATTGCAATTTGTTAATTAAGGGCAAAATGCATGGGAGTTTGGGTGTTTTCCCAACACAGATTAATCACTGAAATGAGAGAGGCCTTGCGTCGGATTGCGCCTGGTGATAATGAAAGAAAGACGCCATGCTGTTTGAGGAGAGAGAGATGGATAGAGAGACGTACAGAGAGAGAACGTGGAGGGAGGGAGGGAGGGAAAATCAATAGCAGGTTGGGTGGTGAAGCCTGGACTCCTTGCCTCATCCTTTCAGCTTCTTCGCCACTCCTCCTTCCTCCTTCTTCGTCTTCTGCCGTCACCATTATTCCCCTCCACCCTGGATGAATGAGTCATGGCGGCAGTGCCCTTGGGCTCTGGAGGGGTTCTGGAGAGTTTAGAGCCGTCGCAGTGTCATGGTGTGGCACGGTGCGTCCCTTTGGTGGCGGTGGAAGAAAGGAGGACGAGGAGGGTTGATGAAAGAAGGGAAGATGATTCAGACTCATTAGAGATAGTGGATGTTTTCATTTTTTTTTTTTTTCCTCTCTCTCTCTCTCTTTTTTTTTTGTACTCCTTTCATTGGCTTCACATCTTTCTTTTCAGCTGAAGAGAAGGGAAGAGGAGGAGAGAAAACGAGGGAGAGGAGGAAGGAGTAACAGAGAGGGAGAGAGCGTTTCAAAGTGAGAGTGATGCCGGGCCCATGCTGAGTTAGCCAGCAGGAGGCGGTCTCTGAGCTCGCAGCCAGTGAGGCCTGATAAAGACTTCTCAAAGGCTGCCTTTGTCCAACCTCAAACTTTTGGGCTTCACTCGGGGGAAGGAGAGAGAGGGAGAGAGAGAGAGAGAGAGAGAGAGAGAGAGAGAGAGAGAGAGAGAGGGAGGGAGAGAGAAAGAGAGAGAATAGGAAAGGTATTGGGACACCTGCACATTTTCTGTTTTTTCTAAAATCAAATTTATTAAAACAAGTTTTTCCTGCTTTCCTTCTATTAGAAAAAGTTCTGGATGGAGCTCCATCGTTCCAGAGGACACAGTTCACTGCTCCACAGCTCAAAGCTGGGGGTCTTTATACCCTCTAGTCCACACCTGCTATTAGACACGGAGACAATAGGGTCATGTATGTTTATCTGCTCCAGATATTGGCAGCACTTCTCTACAAAGACTAGACCAGCTGCGTGTGCATTTGCACATCTGTGTCAGCAATGGATGCAACTGACCTGAACGCTGGATCATTATTGGTCAGTGTTGACCCAGCAGTGTGTTATTATTCTGCATATCTGCTACATTGCTTGGTAGCGACCACTTGGCAACAGCATAGCAACCACCTAACAACCACTTAGCAACAGCATAGCAACCATCTAGGACATTATAGCAACTAAATAGGATACAAACACAATCATTTTACTGTCAGAGTAAACATTTGGAAAAACTATAGCTCTGGTTTCCTAAGAGGTTGCTATGGTATGCCAGGTGGTTGCTATGCAGATTCTAAGTGGTTGCTATGGTATTCATGTAGGTTTACAAAGATACAGTACACAATCTCTCTCTCTCTCT
Organism: Acestrorhynchus altus; assembly: GCA_034509495.1. Lineage (NCBI taxonomy): Eukaryota > Metazoa > Chordata > Actinopteri > Characiformes > Acestrorhynchidae > Acestrorhynchus > Acestrorhynchus altus. The sequence continues at coordinate 37,436,964 of CM067506.1, read as the reverse complement.
GCTGTGTAAAAGGTTCTCGGCCGGCCGTGCTGGGTACCTGTGTGAGCTCCCACTGTGTTCTTAATTAGCTTGATTGATTGGACGTATTAATTAAACCCCGTTCTGAATAAATCATGCTCACACTGTCACGTACTTTAGCATATTTTTGACACAGTTTCACTGAGACAGATACCGATTTCCAAATAAGACAGTAGACCAGGGGTCACCTTGGACAGTCATATAAGTGGTCAATTAACTCGAACAATTGTATTTATTTATTTATTTGCCTGTTTGTTTATTAAGTCGTGGGATATTTTTATTTACTATTTATTGAAGACCCAGAGAAAAGCAAAGCAATCAATTCTAGAAGAATTCTGGCAGATAATTAGGAGGATTGCTGTTATTAAAACAACAAAACAAAGCTAAAAATTAAAAACACACAAAAAAAAATAAAAAAAACAAAAAAACCCCAAAAAACAGCATGAATCAGTAATGAGTAAAGCTGTTCCTCATCTCCACTGTAATTTCCATCATTGTTCAACAGAAATGCAGAGTAAGTAAGGCTTCTAGAGTGTGTGTGTGTGTGTGTGTGTGTGTGTGCACTGAGCAGAGGGTCACGTTTCATTCGTAGAGGGGAAACAGGCTCCAGTAGTGCTGCGTCAACCTCATATATAAATATAGAGGTGAGAGAAACCCACAGACTAATGCATATATACATAATCTTACACACACACACACACACACACACACACACACACACACACACACACACGTTTTCCTACCTTGTCCTGATGAGGAGGGCAAACATACAGCATATAAAATTATAATATTCTGTGCATATTATCAGAGGCAGCGTTTTAGACATGTTTATATATATATATATATATACAGAGAGAGAGAGAGAGAGAGAGAGAGAGAGAGAGAGAGAGTTTATACAGAGTATATATTGAATATATATATCAAATGCATTTAGAGCTTGTTGGTCGCAGTCAAAACAGTATTTTTCTGTTTTTACTGTTCCATCCTGACCGGTCTGTCCAGAGAATATACAAAAACAAACCCAATCATACACACCGTACACACACGCACTCCTTATTTAGCGATCAGTCCTCAGAGGAAGACTTATGATCTATGATCAGCTCTTCACTCTCATATCGTATTCAATACTCAATACAGTCATCCTAGATCAACGCTCTGCCGTGATACCGACCCAGGAAATAACGTCACCACTCTATTTCAAAGGACGGGGTGATTAACAGCCCGCACTCTCTCTGCTTTACTGGCAGTTAGGACATCCGGACGCTTCCGAACGAGGCGGCGTGTGGAGCGCAAAACAAAGAAGCAGGATTTCTGATTAATGCGAGGACCGCTGCTTCCTCATCACACTATTAATAACTCGGCTGACAGTAAGAAGGGACTGGGGCTGGAGACGCTGTCTTGGTGGGGACAGGTTTGAGCAGAAACGTGTAGATAACTTTCACTGACAGTAAACAGACGGTCGCTCCTGAGCGATGTTATCGATGAAAGCATCGTGTGGCCAAAACGGGGCAAAGACTCAAAACAAGTGGCTAAATATGGCTGCTGGGCCATAAGCACATCATCGATAGAATTGATTCAGCGTCAGGGACGCTTGTTTTTTTTGTCCCGTTTCCAGATTATTTTCATATGCACAGCTTCCTCCAGCACTGAAGTACACCACTCTGCGAGCGCAATACAAATCTGAGCGACTGTGGTCCTCGTCCAACGAGGACAAACAGTGCGGATGCATCTCTCGCGATGGGGTCCCGAGAAATCTACTAGAGTTTTCCAGCCTCTAATGATAAAAAATGACTCTGCCCGCGTCCAAATTAAAAGGACACAGAGAGATATAGAGATGCCATGTGTCACAAACGAACACTGCCCTCGACCCGCCCGTCCACGCTCAGTTTACACGCCTTTAGCTCATTATAGTGAGGAAAATGTGAGGCCTGTGTGGGCATGAATGTTGCTTTGTACACTTGTGAGGGTTCACATCTGTGAAAGACAAACACACGGGGGTCCAGGGGGTAGGGGGCTCGCTCTGGAGCTTCTGGCTGATGTTTGAAGTGATCTACTGCTTTAGTGGAATAATGACCATCACTAACCCTCCCTCTCTCTCCCTCTCTGACTCTCTCTCTTTCTCTCTCTCTCTCGCGCTCTCCCTTTCTCTGCCTCTTTCTTATCATTCTCCCTCTGAAATAAAGGCTTTTCTTCACCTTTATACTTCACTGAATCCCAAATCAGCATCCGCAGCACCGGGTTGGAACAAAGGGAAAAGAAAAACTCACACAGCAGAAACTCCGGCATTACTTTTTTTTTTTTTACCATGAAGCGTCCGGAAACACTTACAAACTCCTCATTGTTCGACAAGGACACGAAGGCAAACACATGCACCGCTTCGTTTACACACACACACACACGCACACACACACACACACACACACACGCAAATGAATACCTGAGCCTTCAAATGCAGATGCAGCTAAAAAAGACGCAGCCAAGTGAAGGCCCAAGGACGCGTTGGATTGAACGCGCTATGCCATCCCTTATTCATCCCTCTTTTCCACCTGAGGAAGAGCAGGTGCACTGTGAGCAAAGGACAAGGAAACGTCCAGCTGTGTCCTGTGTGAGCACACCATACACACTCTCACACTCGCTCACAGAGCACATGTGCTGGGTAATGCAGGAGGTAACGTGGGGCAGCAGGGGGGGGGTAACCCCTGCCTCCTGTCACATGGGGCAAATGTGTTGATTTAATTGGCCCTGTGACCCAAAATATTGCACGAGTGAATGATATGGAGGTGAACAGGACGCAGGTCTTCGGGGACGGGAAAAAACAGAGCTGATCCAATTAGATCCAAGTAGTGTACAGGGTAATACACACACACACACACACACAGTATAATATTCCAACTACATGCTGTTTTCGACATTCCATAACTCATGATCAGAGTCACCTTCAGACATGACCCCAGCAATTATGGTCAGACTTTGCATATTATATATATATATATATATATATATATATATATATACACACTGTATATGCATGCACACAGACATACCTATCTACAATTCAGACTCGTGAAAAAACCCAAAGCCCCAGAGAAAAGCACGCATCTTCCGTGATCCGCTCAGGCTGCTCCTGGCTGGCTGTTATAATGCAGGTAATATAAGAGCTAATTACAGCGCTGTGCTGCTGGTTACAGCCTGCTGCTAGAGTAAAGGGCTGTGTGCTGAAGGGGGGCAGCCCCGTCAGGACGCTCTGAAGTGAGGCTTAATGCAGCCGCAGTCCAGGATCAAGGCCCTGGAGATGAGAGCAGAAAAGAAGACAGGCCGGCGGAGCACGGGTCCGCTGAGATTCGGCGCAGGGCTGGGCTGAAGAGAGGCACTTCCTTAAGACCGGACCATTATCTGGATCTAAATACCAGTGCCATTAAGTGGTGGCCACTTCTCCGGGGAACGGCTGTAGAAACCGCATATGGAGCAGACAGCCTGTAGCCGCCAAGGCCTCTCCAGAGAGGCTGCGGGAAAACACACACCTTCACACACAGGGTCTGGTAAAGCTATCAGTGTGGGCCGTTTCCCCCCATTCGTGTAATACTATAGCTGCACAAAACTGTACCTACACCCGATCGAAACCCCGAGACTTTAACAACAGGACACGGCAGGTCACCACCGGACTCATACTCCTCATGAGGGGTGTTAAAAAAAAAGAATAATAAGATTTCATACACGTTTCATAAACAGAGTCTAAGATAGAAAAGTGATCTGAACTTTATAAAACACATCAGTATAAATGACAAACACAGAAGTCGTTCCTCCATTTAGTCAAAATCTCACCATTAGTTTATTCTAATGTTATATACAGTTAATTACAGGTAGACGCTCTCACTGACGCTGACTTTATGTTTATTTGGGTTTATTCTAATGTTATATAGAGTTAATTACAGGTAGACGCCTCACTGATTTCCTGACTTTGTTTATTTCCAGGCTTATTCCTAATGTTATATAGAGTTAATTACAGGACGCCTCACTGACACTCACTGACTTTATGTTTATTTGGGTTTATTCTAATATTATATGCAGAGTTAATTACAGGTAGACGCCTCACTGACACTGACTTTATGTTTATTTGGGTTTATTCTAATGTTATATAGAGTTAAATTACAGGTAGACACTCTACCACACTGACTTTATGTTTATTTGGGTTTATTCTAATGTTATATAGAGTTAATTACAGGTAGACGCTCTCACTGACACTGACTTTGTTTATTTGGGTTTATTCTAATATATAGAGTTAATTACAGGTAGACGCCCACTGACGCTGACTTTTACGCTATTTGTGCTTATTCTGTTATATAGAGCACTACAGATAGACGCCTGACCACTGATGTTATGTTTATTTGGGTTTATTATATGTTAAGTATAGAGTTAATTACAGGTAGACACAATCTACTGACACTCGATTTTATGTTTTATTTGTGCTTTATTCTATGTTATATAGAGTTAATTATAGGTAGACGCTCTCACTGACACTGATTTTATGTTTATTTGGGTTTATTCTAATATTATATAGAGTTAATTACAGGTAGACACTCTCACTGACAGCTCTTGAACTGGAACAGGGCTGTCCACTGCTCCGGGCATGTGTGCTCATTGCCCCTTATTGTGTGAATTCTCTAGTGTGTGTGTGTCACTGTGTGTGGATGTGTCCAATGCGGAGGACAAATTGCCCTGTGTGCGGCACACTGGGTCTATGAGCTCCTTCACCTGTACGTCTCTAACCCAAGCCTGGCATTAGACATGGTGTTGATGGGTTCGTCATAGGTCTATCTGCTTCAGACAGTCCTATTCTATTGGCAGTGCTTTTCTACAGGGACTAGACAGGCTGTATCTTCATTTGCACATCTGTGTCCACAAATATTTGGACATAGTTTTGCAGGTAGACACAGTCACTGCTGAGATGTATATACACTACCCACCCTCGCTCTCACTACACACCAACAGGGAACATCCGCAGAACGGGACACTCTGTAAACAGGGGTATCGCATTCTGCACTGGGGAGCAGGTACAACCGCACGGTCACTGCTGCAGCTCTTTCTTTCTGGATATGTTGTCGAGGACACAGTGGTAGGTGTCTCCTCAGCAGATAAGACAAACCAGCCTCAAAACAAAACCCTAAAAAATACGGATTCCAGCAGGGTCCCAGGACTGCCTACATCAGGAAAGACCCTCAACGCAACTAGACAGAAAACAAGGCTCCCCATCATCCCTCTTTCACTACATCAGTCCACAAATCACGAGAACGTGCACCATTGCGGACAGAATCAAGGGCTGGAATTAAACGCGCCGGCCCAGGGTGGCCGTGACCCGTGCAGGCGGCCCGGCTGGTGTGACGTGCGGGTGAGTTGGGTGGTGTTATCTGGCTGCCAGATGAAGGCGGAGGCTGTTGTTTTGGTGAGGCAGCGCTGTGGGGCTGATCAGCGGCTGCTCTTCGCCACTCTGCCTATTATTTATTGATGGAGCTCTCCACTTTAAAATGCACCGTCACAGTGGTAGGTGGCGTTGTGCTGTCACACTCAAACAAAAAAAAAAAAGCTCTGCAGCAGAAAAAAGCGAGGGGGGAAGGGGAAGCTGAAGGGTTTCTGGTTTCTCTCCTCTTCGATGTGCTCGAGATCGTACCTGTGGTGAGCAGGAGCACAGGGAGGGCTCCAGTGAACATATGTCTCTCTCTATAGCTCCCTCCCTCACTTTCACAAGCACAGAACCTGCAGAAATGTGCAGAAATGTCAGCATTTTAATTTGAGATATGTCTGAAAATAGAGCAGGTGGCCACCACTGTACCTTGTCTTTTTTCCCCCATTGCATATTTCTACGTTCACATGTACGTTTTTAACATTAAAAGAAAAGTTTGAAAGAAAAAACAACATTTATTTCAACTTGTTTTGAGACCAGAATATTCAGAATATTGAATAAACACTGAATTAAGTCAACAGAAATATGATTTGGGGGCTGGTTTATAATATTTGAATGTATATTGAGTGAGTAATTAATATGCACGTTATAGAAAAACCAAATGCAAAATGAGTTTTATGGGTAAAACTGACACAAACAATGCTGGTCCAAAGGGCAGGGAAAGATCATGGCTGACCCCTGACGGTCACTCTCTCTTCCAGTGTCAAGAGTGAGAGCTTTGAAGACTCGGACCAACCGCCACCTCCACAGCTTCTTTCCGTAGACCATCATCCTCCTGAACAAGGACGGTCTCACATCCCTGCTGCACCTGCATTTCATCACATTAACTGTATAATCAACACCACCGTCCTTCACAAGAGACACTTCATGGTAGATCAGAACACAAACGCACTTGATGTAAATTACACGTTCGTTTCATTTCTATTCTGCGGCTTAATGGTACCACCTGCATCGAACATTTATTGGATAAATTTTTTTATAAATCTATTTTTTTCAATGTATTCATTTTTATTTAAATGTCGACGCCTGCTCCAAGACAAATCATATATGTCATATAAATTTTAAAATTTAAAACAAAAAATTTGACATTTAGAAAATATGCAGTAGAAGAAAAATCCCATTGTGGAGCCTCATCCAAATATTTTACCGGCCATATGTCTTGTAAACACTACAAATCAATTTCTGGACTGGATCCTCCAGCTTTCTCTCACTAGTCCTGATACTTAGGGATTCAGCAGCGATTTTGGCTGCGTGGCGTGTTGTTGAGCGCAGCGGATGGCGGGTTTGGGTTGATGTTATTCAGCGGCAGTGGGCACCGGGGGCTGTTTGATATTAGGGGAGCAGCTGAAAGCCACAGGTAAGCTCAGGGGTTTGCTGTAATCCTCTGCTTTGGATGGAAGACATGCTACGATGCAATTCATCCCCGGCCCCTTCGCCTATTCGCCTCCTACCAGAGAGAAACAGAAAGCCTACGAGCAGAGGAACAGTATGACTATGATTAGAGAATCTAACGCAACACTGCCAGCTCTTGTAATGCAGTGTGAAACTATCTGAATGACTGTAAATGTGTTGCCCGGTGTAGGGTTTAGAGGAAGAGACGGTGAAATGGTTAAAAATACTGAAACTGTAGAGTGAGTGCAGATCTGGAGCTGAATCATCAGCGGAACATCAACCCAAACCTGACAGAAGCCTTGTTTTAAGACCATTATTACCCTCCCCAAGAGTGCTCCATCTATGAAGATCACAAAGGAACCCAAGAGAACTTCTCAGCAACTAAAGGTCTTTCTCACATTGGCTAATATTAATGATCATGAGTCCACCATCAGGAGAACACCGAACAACAAGGGTGAGCATGACAGGGTTGTAAGGAGAAGCTGAGAACATTGCTGCCCATCTGCAGTTTCATAAAGATCACAAGGACAAGCCAGAAGACTGGAACAATGTTTTGTGGACAGATGAGACCAAAATACATATAAAGGAAAAATGCTACATTCCAGCATGTAAACGTGGTGGTGGTATCATGGCTTGGGTCTGTTCATCATCATCATCATCGATGGCACAATGAACTGAGTTATTCCAGAAAATTCTAAAGGAAAATATCAGGACGTCTGTCTGTGAGCTGAATCTTATGGGAGAATGTGGGTCACGGAGCAAGACAACGACCCTAAGCACATAAGTGGTTCTACCAAAGAATGCTTAAAGAACCAGAGTCCTGATCTTAATCCAGTAGAAATGTTGTGGAAGGAGCTGAAGCAGCAGTTCATGGGAGGAAACCCACCAATATTATTCACCTTTGCTCTGTTTACTGGTTTCACTTTGTTTTTGTTTTGGTTTTGACTTTCTGGTTTTGTTTCCACACATCATCTCCTCGACCCGGCCTTTGATCCGTCCCTCTGGACCGTCCTTTCAACATTAAAGCTTTTTATTTTACTCTTTTATACCTGTGAGTGTCTGCTCTGTCACAGTCCTGCTACAAGATAAATAAACCACTTTTGGTTCCCTAAAAAATTCAGTTCAAACTCATTGAACTGCTGTAAAATTTGATTCTATGTTATATATCAGGGTGGAATGACCTGCTTGGCTACTTCATGCTCATCAATCAGTTACTGTTGTAGGTCCTCAGGTACAAACACACCTGAAGAAGTGCCAAACGTGTAACGCTCGTCTGTGAAATATGCATTTTTACTTCGTCTCCACTGTACAAAAGCCCATCTCTGTCCCACCCCCTGCTGAGACAGCCAGTGAGAGCACAGCTCTGTAATATACAAAATCAACACCAACATGTTCAGCAATAAATGACAGAGTGAAACAGAGTGAAACAGAGTGAAACGAAGGTCTAATATTTACACTAATTTATTTATACTAATATAATATATACATGGACAGACAGACAGACAAGAGACAGAGACAGACAGACAGACAGACAGACAGACAGACAGATAGATAGATAGATAGATAGATAGATAGATAGATAGATAGATAGATTTGTATGTTTATTCGTGCACATTGATCAACATTTCAGATCCTACAATGTGAGCTGAAGAGCAGGTTGTTAAGGCCAGTAATCAATAAATATTACATCAAAATATGTGTACAATTGAAATATATGTATTATATGTGCAGTAAAAGGTCACTATGTGGTCAGAATGTGTGCAGTTTAGGGTTAGTATAGGGTCAGTATATGGTCAGAATGTGTGCAGTATAGGGTCAGTATAGGGTCAGTATATGGTCAGAATGTGTGTAGTATAGGGTCAGTATAGGGTCAGTATATGGTCAGAATGTGTGTAGTATAGGGTCAGTATAGGGTTAGACTGTGTGCAGTATAGTGTCAGTATAGGGTCAGACTGTGTGTAGTATAGGGTCAGTATAGGGTGTGTTTAGGGTCAGACTGTGTGCAGTATAGGGTCAGAATGTGTGCAGTATAGGGTCAGTATAGGGTGAGTATATGGTCAGAATGTGTGCAGTATAGGGACAGTATAGGGTGAGTATATGGTCAGAATGTGTGCAGTATAGGGACAGTATAGGGTGAGTATATGGTCAGACTGTGTGCAGTATAGGGTGAGTATATGGTCAGACTGTGTGCAGTATAGGGTGAGTATAGGGTCAGACTGTGTGCAGTATAGGGTCAGTATAGGGTCAGTATATGGTCAGACTGTGTGTAGTATAGGGTCAGTATAGGGTTAGACTGTGTGCAGTATAGGGTCAGTATAGGGTGTGATTAGCGAGTGTTTATCAGTGTAATAAAAGAGAGTGAAGTAGGTTTGCTTTAATAAAATTAGGAAAATGTGCCTCAACGCTGCGCCGCTGCCACAGTATTCCGAGATAAACGCTGGTTTGTCCGACAGTGTAAAAAAGCGGAATGGGATGCTACGGAATTGTCCAATCCGTTCAGTTTGATTGGAAATGGCATAATAAATAAAACTGCCTGTATTTTGCTATATTTTGATGTTATTAGTCACAGCGGCCGACGCGCGGCTGCGGCGGGAGCTCGGCCTCGGTGTGCAAAGCCTGTTTGCATGCTCCAGTGACTGTGACCCTGTTTCCGCTCTTCTTGACACACACTCACGCTCGCTCTGTCTCACTGTTGCCTCCTTCGGGTTCAGAGAGTCACCTGAATACTTTAACACTTCCTTTCACCTGGACTACACACACACACACACACACACCCAAATGCACTTACACACATGTTCTAATATCACACAGAAGAAAAGGAAGGGCCAGAGAGCAATTTGCTATGCATTGTAGTGCTGGTAGGGTGTGGTATGTGCTGGAGAGAGGAGATAGAGGCAGTAGCCGGAGAGAACATTAAAAGCTTGTTTTGTTAGCGGCCCCCTGCTGGCTGGGAGCAGATCAAAGCCAAGGCTGGAAATGGGGGATGTGTAGCATGCAGTAATCAGAGCCTCGCAGCAGCTGGGCTGGGCCTCCCTCACCAGCACACCTTCGCCTTCGCCAGCGCCGAGCGTGGGCAGCCTCTCTTCTTCTTCTATTTCCCCCCTCTCTCTCTGGCTCTTTCTCACTCTCTCCGGTGCCCCTTTCCCTCTCTCTTTCCCCACCCGTGCATCGTTCTACCCATCAGCTCGTCCGTCCCTCCATCTCTGCCTCCGACCTCCGGCTCCCTTATCAGTCGCTAAGGAGACCGGCCTGCATGCCCATCACTGTGGCTACTGCACATTCCCCTTGTGCAGATTTGGTTCGGTCCTAATTAAGGCTTCTCCTTTCGTTTGTGGAGATAATTGGACTTTCATCTCACCAGGAAGCTGCAGCCAAATCTATTATTCGCCTTTTAATGGGGAAGTGGGGAGGGTGGGGGATCAAGTCAAAAAAAGGAGGGGGGAAGAAAAGTGAAGGGTGGGGGTACAAAAATGTTTCTTAAGGGTATGACTCGATAATTAAAGATAGATTGGGTTACACAGATCTGTACGGCAAAATGAAATGGCTTCCCGGCTTGGGTTTTGGGCCAGAAACGACCCAAAAGAGCCGTCACGGCACAGGCAGAGAGAAGGCTGAGAGGGGAGGTTAAGTTTGAGGGTTGGCTGTCAACTGAGTGTGGCCTAATGAAGGGGGGAAAAGAGCAGGGAAGGTAATGCTTGTGGGAAATCAGAGAAGGCCCACGGAGATTAGGGCCGTCCACAGGGCCTGCGCCGCATCCCCTCCCGAACAGGCACAAACAAGCCTATAAATTCATCCGAACGCGTCCCCCTTTGCTGGGGAGAACATGCTTACAGGGAAAGGAGATCTGCACATCTGTAGCCAAGAAAAGCTCAGGAGACAACAAGCTGCACCACACAACCAGATCGCTCGGGATTGATTAAATGTGCTCATTGCGATGCTTTAAGAGCCGACGTCCGCACTTCGCAGGCAGTGGCAGGCTGTCTTCTAGACTATATATCTCAGGATCAGCGTAACCTACAGACACGACACACAGATCATAACCAGTGAGTCATTCAGCTCAGCAAACAGCTATCATTCACTCATTTCCAACTGAATGAAATCCCAGTTTAAATGCCACAGCAGCCATCCAACCTCAGACCCTGACTGATCAGAGAGAGGGGGCGGGGCTAATGACGTCACTGACCCCGAGATTGGATTATAGAGGAAAACGAGAAGGGAGGGGCACACCAATGCATTCATAATTTGGTTTTTTTACGTCGACTACCGTCAACTATTTTGAAGAATGTATTATTAAACATGTCCTTGTAGATCTAATGTGGCTTAGTGGTCTGATGCTATCACTATGATCCGAGGATCGCAGGTTCAAATCCCGAGTCATGCTGTTTGCCATTGGTAGCCGGAGTCGGAGAGAGCAACATTGGCATTACCTTGTCAGGGTGGGTAGATGGTGCTTTCTTCAACCTCAGTATGATGCTGGTTGGTCATTGTATCGGAGCCGGGTTACCTGATGGTGTCCACCGAGTGCAATTATGCAATGGCAGCAGATGGAGAAGAAAACGGTGGTTGACTTCATATTATCTTCACCCTCCAAGTGTTGGGAGCATCGTATGTGATGGGTCCTAATGTGATTGGGTAATTAGGGGTAAATTGGGATCAAATTTGAACAAACAAACACCTCTAAAACACTCGATTGATTTCCAGCAGGATTTCTGAGATATGCAGACAGAAAACTCATACAATTATTCTCCCAAATCTCCTGAAAATATCGGTATCTGATATCTGTCTCCTATAAATCTCAAACCGTTTGGTGAATTAAAGTCATTAAAGTATGTCGAACTACGAAAAACATCCCACAAAATTGGCCCGGAGTTCTAAAGGTTAGACATGTTCATTGCGATGCCGTAGCAGAGCTCCTCTTCTGAAGGGGCTGCTGGTGTGGAGTGGTTTCTCTTTTTTTCTCTTGTAGGGGAGTAGCGAGCAGCCTGTGAAGTCGGGCAGCGTGATGAAAAAATCAGATCATGTACATGCCCCATACGTGGCGGCATCGCTAAGCAGAGCGTTCACTCGGCTAGTGAAACATTTCATCTGCTCAAAGTTAGAAAACGAGCAGCTGAGCCCTGGAGAGTTGGAGAAGTAGGTTCTTTTCTCTTCCTTTTCCTTTTAATGCTCTCTCTCGACATACACTGACTCTGCGTTTGGCGTTTGCAGATGAAGGCAGAAGCAGGCCAGCGAGAAATTCAGAAAAGCAGAAAAGCAGAAAAGCCTTTCCGTCGCAAATTGCTTAATTGTCGAAAACGATCCCCGTGCCAGAAACGCCGTCATTTCAATTTGCTCAGTGGCCAGCTTCAAATGACAGGCCTCATCTAGCTGATCGACAGCAATTGGCCACCGTTAACCTTACGGGCACGCCGCGTTAACAGGGCCGGTCCCTGCGGAGCTCCCACTTCACTGAACCTTCAAAAGCAGAGAGCGGCAGAAGGGCCCGGGTTTCAAAACGTGGAACGTACAAAACGAAAACATCTCAAAGTTTCTTTTCCCTGAAAGGCATTTAGAGACGCGCTGCTGATTATTAAACATGGAAAAAAGTCCATAAATGCAACACGGAGCTCTGAATCGAAAGCCTAGCTCCCCTTAATTGGCAACTCAAAAGAACAAAAGGAGATAAAACGGATCTTAAAAAAAGCCGTGTTTTCCGAGAAGGAGAACGTCTGTAAAATGGGTCGTTGTACGTGCAAACCTGCATCACTACCTGCTGTGAACAGGGCAACAAATGCAGCCTCTGTTTGTATTTTGCATCATCAGAAAGCAAAATAAACATGCCGAACATGCCTACGACGGCACTTTCGGCCAGAAAAAAAGAGATAAATGGGGCAGCAGGGGAGAGAGAGAGAGACGAGACAGCAGCTACGTTGCTGTCTTGTACACTCTGCTGGGTGAAGAGCAGAAAACCTGAGAACGAGGCGAAGCGAAAGTGTCACACTTCAGTCCTCGAGGGTCACCAACAGCAGCCTCGTTCACCAAACTCGCACAGTTCGTACGAGGATTCTGACATTTACTGTTCTTATTTGGGGTCTGTTGAGTTTACGAGGGCCGTGGAATCCATCATTATAAGAGCAGAGCTTTGAACGATTCTGAGCTTTAAAGCATCATAAATCTGATGAACACCTTTACTTGGGGGAGTGGAAGAGGAGGGGTGGCACGGAGGTGCCGCAGGTAGTGCATGTCACACAGCTCCAGGGCCTGGAAGGTGTGGATTCAATCCCTGCTCGGGGTTTTGTGTGTTCTCCACATGGATTTCCTCCAGGTACTCCGTTTCCTCCCACCTCCCAAAAATGCGCAGGTTAATTGATGCATGTGTTTGGTACCCCGTGAAGGACGGGCGTCCTGTCCAGGAGGACACCAAATGCTGTGTTTGGTTTGTGCAAAACATGTCTTCTGATACTCATTCAACTTTGGATTCATCTGTCCAAAGCACACTGTTTCAGAAGACCTGCTCTTCGCCTAGATGTTCTCTGCAGAACTTTAGTTCTCTGTTCTGAGATCTTTATAAATCCCTTCTCAGACTCTTCTGCATCTACAACCTTCTTTCTGAAGGCCTCAGAGAGCTCTCTGAATCTGGTCATGATGATCCTACTCACTTCAACAATCATGAGCAAACCAAACTAGTGTCTGAGGTTTAAATACGACAAGTCCTCTCAAATGATGGTCTGATCATTTGTGCTCTTTAAGGCTCTTCGCTTTTATATCACAGATTTTATATCACAATATGATAAAATACGTTCATATTGTCCACCTCTACTTTGACTCTAATCTGTCAGGCAAAATGACCTGGACCTTAGATATATTTATCATCAGTTAGATACGTGGTGGTGCTGAATTATCTCCATCAGACCTTTCGAGACATTTGCCGCCTCCAGACTTTAAGGCCTGAGTTTCATCCCCTCACTGGTGAATTCAAAATTACTGGAGCACGTTCCTTAACGAGGAAAGTGACCAAGGGAACACGCGGAAGAACGAAACAACTCCATTATCTGGGGCAGCTCAGAAGATGGATGAGATCTCTCTCTCTCTCTCTCTCTCTCTCTCTCTCACACACACACACACACTGTTCTACACTCTCTCAGACACACATATACACACTGCACTTCACACAGTGCATCCCAGACGTCAAAGACCCCCGCCCTCGGCCCTTAATTGTTAAATTGAGGCAGTTATGTACATTGGCTGTGCAGAGTAGTGGGGTTTATTGCAGGCCTAAACCAGCTCCTAATTGAAAGGCAGCTATAAAACCTGCAGGTGTCCAACCCTCTGTGCCTTTAATTGGCAGTCCAAAGAGCACGGGGAGGGAAGACTGCATAGAACAGAAAACTGCTGGGACAGACTTGTCTCCGGCAAAACCCTACGGAGAGATAGTCTTACACTAAAAAGCTCCATTTTCTATAATATCGCCGTGGGTTACTTTGTCCTTGGTGGTGCATTAGTGGCTATATCAGGGCCGAGCAGGGCTGCGATAGCAGCTACTAAAAATCATTTTGTGCTAATGAAAGGAAAATAATTCACTGGTGTATGTGTTAGTAGCCTTCTGAAAGATCAGCAGGCTGGAGGAGACCCTGCACTGGACACGGGGGCCTGATTCAGCCATAATTCGCGCTCCATGTATATTTTACACGGCATTATAGCCTGTTGTACTGCATACATATTTTAGCTGAACAGCAAAAACGTCAGAAATTAACCCTGCGCCGTGCACGACGAAGCACTGCTTACCACGAAACAACTGGACAAAAGTATTGGGACACCTGCTCAGATCTTTCAAAATCAGGGTTATTGAAGAACCCTGCTTTTTTTTTTTTTGGAGTAACTGTCTCTACTGTCCAGGGAAGACTTTCTTCTAGATGTTTGATCACCACCCCACCTCATCCCTAGCTCATCCCAAAAGTACTGGATGGAGCTCCGTCATTCCATTTTACCCCTTTGGCCCACACCTGAGGAGAAAAACCCTGGGTTATTGTGCTCAAGAGAGTCCAAACTTTACAGTTGACCAGCTTAACACCCTCACATCCAAGTGGCATACCAAAGCAACCACCTGGGATATAATAGCAACCACTAGATATGGCAGAGCAACTAGTAAGCAGCACCCTACTAAAAACCAGGAGCACCAAAACATCAAGCAACATCCTGGAAACCACCTGAGATGCCGCTGAAACAACCTAATCTGAAGGGCTGAGAGGATGCTTTGTCCCCACTGCTATAAATACAGATCACACTTTGAGCGCCCCCTCATGGACAGCTGTACACATGCTTTTGTGGACAAGCAGAATAACATAGAAGCGTCACTGAGAGTGAAAGAAGCATGTGGGCTGAGGCAGCAGAGTAATATTACTCCAATGCCATTGTTCGAATACTCATGTCTGCAGCAAAAATTCACGATACAAATACTTTATTAATTAGGTGAATAAAAGTACGCAACCTATGAAAATATCCTCCAAAATGAATCTTATTCTACAGGCTAAACTCCATCGTTCCTTTCGTTCCTGAGCTCAATGTATCTACTTCTCATGTGCACACATACAGATACTGTAGATACACACTAAGGCCTCAACCATCTTCGTTCTTCTTGCCCTTGACGCTGCTTGTCCTTTCTCGGGCCTGGATCAGCAGCTGGATCCCCAGAGGCACCGGGGGCTTCGGTTTTCTCCGGCCGTCCTGTCCGCTCACAGGCTCCGGCAGCAGCAGAAACAGCGAGAAGCCGATCGATCAGCACACTCAATTAGAGCTGTAATGTTTTAATCAATGGCTCCGTAAAAGTATGACAGGAGGCCATCATTAACTGGCTGTAAATTTATGACGAACGGTGGTGTAACTGGGAATTTGTAAACAGTGCATATGATAAAGAAAGGTTCTCTCTCTTGCCCAGATCAATAGCATTGATTGGGCCCTTGGCATTAAATAAGCTTCAGACGGAGGAATTATAGTTGGGTGATATTACCACTCCCCGAGCCGTGCTGCTTACCACTCGACTGTTGGACCGTAGAACTCGCGTCTGTGTTTCTGCTTTGTTTATATTTGTTGTTGTTTATTTCCCTCATAATTATGAATTGAAGGTCTTATGATTAGGTCGAGTCATCATCACAGAGGATCTGCAGACAAGCTGTTAAAGTGGACTCAACAAACTCATGTATTCATTGTGAAACTGCAGCCAAACATCTACAGCGTCAAGAACTACAATACAAAAGTCTGGTCACCTTAACCTACACCTTAACCTATACCATAACCTGCACCTTAACCTACACCTTAACCTACACCATAACCTGCACCTTAACCTACACAGTAACCTATACCATAACCTGCACCTTAACCTACACCTGCACCTTAACCTAAACCTACACCTTAACCTGCACCTTAACCTACACCATAACCTGCACCTTAACCTACACCTGCAGCTTAACCTACACCTTAACCTATACCATAACCTGCACCTTAACCTAAACCTACACCTTAACCTGCACCTTAACCTACACTATAACCTGCACCTTAACCTACACAGTAACCTATACCATAACCTGCACCTTAACCTATACCATAACCTGCACCTTAACCTACACCTGGACCTTAACATACACCTTAACCTGCACCTTAACCTACACCTTAACCTAAACCTCCATCTTAACCTACATCTTGATGTACACCTTAACCTACATCTTGACATACACCTTAACCTACACCTTGACCTGCACCTTTACATGCACCTTAATCTACAACTAAACCTAATCGTAACATTCACCTTAATATACAACTAAACCCAATATTAACCTACACTTTAATCTACACCCTAATCTATGGCTAAATCTAATACTATCCTAGCCTTAATCCATGCTGTAATCTACACTCTATACTACACCTGAATCTAATCTTCACCTAAACTTAATCTTTCCTACACTTTAATCTACAAGTAAACCTAATCTTCATCTACACCTTAATCTACACCTAAACCTAATGTTAGCCTACACCTAAAACTATAAACTATGGGGAGGGAGAACCAAGAAACTGTCAGCATGGAGTGTCCAACAACCACAATTGTGGACATTCAGCAAGAGGTCAATGGAAAAAGTTTGCCTGCACCCATTGCTGACACAGATGTGCAAATGCACACACAGTTTGTCTAGTCCCTGTAGAGACGTACTGCCATTAGAATAGGACTGTTGGGGTGTTGATCATCCAACATCCTGATCTCATTAGCACTCTTGTTGCTGAATGCAAATCCTTACAGCAATGCTCCAAAATCTGGTAGAAAGCCATGCCTGGACACAAGTAGGGTACACTCAGAAGAAACAGTCCCAAAACTTCTGTCCATGAAGTACAGCACCCACAGTTACTCCCAGGCTTCGGGATGACTTGGCCCAGGCGCGCTCGGGCTACACTACAGAAGCCTGACCGTGTCCGGAAACACTTCTGAGAGAGGGCATCACAGAGAGAAGGAGAAGAACACAGGGCCAGCTCTGAACCAAAGCTACTCCAAAGCACAACATCTGCTACAAAGGGGCTTTTCATGCTTTACGTTTAAACAGCGAGAGAAAAGAAAGGAAGCTGTGATGCTCTGAAGACGAGAACCCGTTCAGGTCAGGTCGGCTGAACCTCTGTGCTGAATTAGATTCATACCAAACAACAGTCACAGCATGTACATGCATATATGTGCAGCGTGTGCAACAGCGTGTGTGTTTAATAATAGATAAGTGTTGTGCAGATTCGATGGGACAGTGTGAAAGCACTTCATTAATATCAAATTCAGACTCCGCTGAGTATTTAAGTTATTGTTTGATGTATATGAACGGTGTTTGAGTTTTGGTTGGGCTGAAAAGGGCTCACGTGGTTTAAACGTGCCTATGTACCACCCTGTTATTTTACAGGGACGCACAGAATCTGACCAGACGACTGGATATCGGATATCAGACAACTGACCTGATCCATGTCAGCAACCCCTTCACTTGAACTCTTTGAACCTGACGCCCAAAACTGGATTTCTTGACTTCATAACTCAGGATCAGAGCAACCTGCAGACGTGACAGCAAAAGCAACACTACACCACAGGACCACCACAGTGAGCACCGACGAAGGACGAGAGGACGACCAACACGAACTGTGCAGAAACAGATGAGCTTCTGTCTCTGACTTTACATCTACAAGGTGGAGACACTCGGTAGGAGTGTCTGATAGAGTGGACAGTGAGTGGACACAGTGTTTAAACACTCCAGCAGCACTGCTGCGTCTGACCTACTACACTAACACACCACCACCATGTCAGTGTGACTGCAGTGTTGAACTAATTTACCACAGGTCACAAAAAATGTCTCATTCTGATTAATGACCAGGAGGTTGCCCAGAAAACGCTGACCGAGCGCCAGCTGTGAGGTCACATCTCAGGGTTAACGATATTGAAGTGAATTCTTTACACAATAAAGCTCTTTCAGATTTAAACCAATAGGCTCACTCACACAGCTATGGACAATATGATGTCCATATTTCCTCATGTGAATGAAAATTCCTCAATGGTGTCTGCTGGCTGATTAATGCTTCATCACGCCAGCGTTCAAGATCCATCAAATGCCCAAACTGAACTGACAGTGATATGGGTATTTTAAGTAATTAGCCTTGGTCATGATGGATGAAAGGAGTGGGCTGGAAAATTTGTCCAGACACCCCTGGTCTTTTAAGAAAATACCGGCAGGATTTTTAATGACCGCAACTAATCAGGACCTTGGCTTTAAAATGTCCCTTCTGCAGCAATCAATCAAACATCAACAAACCCACCCATTCCAAAACTAGTGGTGGGCTTCACAATGTTCTAAAGACACTGCCAAGACAAACGAGCCGGCGCTCCCCGCGGGGCAGCACCGTAGATCTGCGTCCCGCAGCTGCAGTTCTGTAGTCACAGGTTTTACGAAGTGTTTAACATTCAGCTGCTGAAGGACTTCGATGATTAGATAAGGATTAGAAGACGAACACTGTAATACTGGAGCGCTGCACTAGAAACTTCTTACCAGATCAGTGTCTGTCTTGTTGGCACATGATTGGGCTACAGATGCTACTGATCCAGAACCCAAAACTGACAGATGGGATAAAAGAATCAGATTGTTTCAGTATTAAAAATTAGACGTCGACCGTCCGATTTAACACCGCAGTCAATACGACCTCCCGTTTCCTTTAATGCACCAGATGCTGAAAATGGTACATGGTACTCTGGGTGGAGATGATCAAATCTGTGGATGGCAGCACCGTAGTCAGCAACGTCCAGAAGGTCTGGTGTGATGGTGTGGGTGCAGTTTCATACGATGCCAGATCACCTTCGGTCTTCATTACAGACACTTTAACAGACCAACGTTACGTTAATGAGGTTCTGCAACCAGTGGTTCTACCTTTTCTGAACACACATTCCGGTGCTCTATTCCAACAGGATGACGCTTGTCCACACACCGCTGCCGTCTCAAGATCTTGACTTGGAGACACAGATACTACGCTGTGGTCGGTCTCATCTCCAGACCTGTCCCTGATTGAAAATGTGTGGGACGCTATTGGACGCTCTATCAACACTCCACCTCTACCACACCATCTGCAGAACCGAGTGAGAACATTCAAGCTGCATGGGATGGATCATCACAGGACACCATTAGGAACCTCTACACCTCCATGCAGAGACATCTGGCGTGTTGCGTTAAACCCGACGCCGTACTGAGAGACACCACTTCTGTATGAGTAGATCAATAAATATTGATCAGATCAGACTACAGTTATCATCAGTTATTGATCCTGATCACCTTCATCTTCCTTCACAACAGAACTACAGTCCCACATGTCTTCTGGGGAAACTTTCTGTTGGATGATGAGTGTAATAGTAATTATAGGGTCTTATAGAACACTCTCTCTCTCTCTCTCTCTCTCTCTCTCTCTCTCTCTCTCTCTCTCTCTCTCTCAGCCTGAACAAGTCATCAGGACATTGTACAACAGTCAAAAGCATCTGCGCCAAACATGGTTCACTTTAATATCGTTCACTAAGCAGATCTCACTTCAGTCTTTCTAAAGCGCTGAGTGGTGGAATCACAGGAGGGAGAGCGGCGGAGCTCAGTCTTTAGCTTACATTACCACACTTAAAAAGGAGTCCATCAATGGGTTCTTAGTGAAAGTGTCTCAAGGACAAATCTTAAATGGTTCTTTACTTGGTTACGGGGTTCTTTGGAAGGGTGGAAATATATATATATAGGATTAGTCTCAACTATATACAGTGTGTGTATATATATATATATATATATATATATATATATATTACTTTATA
>CM067506.1:37367267-37414864 GCA_034509495.1 Acestrorhynchus altus | reverse complement strand
AACAACAATAGAAATACTGTCAGTGTTAAAGTGTCTGTCTCTTGTCTCAGAGTTACGTAGTGCAGTTAGAAGTGTTGAGTGTCACCGTAATCCTGTAGCTGCTGTTTTAAGGGGGAAAGTCAGCATAACGCTGCTTTAACTGGTCATCTCCGTTCTTCCCGTTGTGTTATTCGTCTGATCGTGTCCGCGTTCGTGTTTCCTCTGGTTAATACACTCATTTTTCCCTCCCAGTGATTGCCGGCTGTATCCCACTCTCCCCCCAGGCTTACGTGGAGGTGGTGGGAATGATGTGTCAATCATACAGGGTAGCTCGTGCGATTTGAACGCTCCTCTGTGCACTTTTTCCATCTCGGAGTGCCTTCCGATCTTATGAAGACAGGCTAATTCTGATCACGCAGAGTTGATTTCGGCATTTATTTCGGGCTTGTTTGATTAATTTTGTCTTGTTGCTGCTGAAAGGGAGAAATGAGAGCGTTCATGTGGGATCATGTGGGATTTTGCCAGAACATTTTTTCCCCCTAAAAAGGTAGAAGGAACGTTATGCAGGTGCTTTCCTAGCATGAGTGCGTTACTGTGGCAACCGTTCGTGCTCCGGTGGGCGGATGGAGCTTTCAACGTTTTTAAAATGTATTATTTATCAATCGTTTATTTTTCTTTTGGTCTATAGATTTTAAATGACCTGAGCTCAAGTAGGCCTGACTGTGTGTGTGTGTGTGTGTGTGTGTGTGTGTGTGTGTGTGTGTGTGTGTGTGTGTGTGTGTGTGTGTGTGTGCGCAGCTCTTTGTATAAGGAAAAAGAAAGCGTGAGCTCATGGGGGTTTTGGTAGATGAGGGCTGAAAGAAATTGGCTCCAGAAGTCATGAGTACTGTTCCAGCTTATGGCTGCTGCCTTTGTGTTCTTCAGCAGCTCACTTAACCCCGGGCTTCAGGCTGATGTAAGTAGCTGGAGGTGAAAGGACGCGACGGCTGTAAAAATATTACACATTTATGAATTTGATTTGCTTCAGTGTTTTCAGCACAAAAGCTGCAACATAGTTTTTGGAGAGATGCTGAAGAACATCCACTCCTAAGTGTTCTGTAAATCATTACATTTCAGTACATTTCAATTACATTACATTGAAGTACATTTAAATTACATTACATTGAAGTACATTTCAATTACATTACATTTAAATACTGGTTAATAATGAGCTGATAATTACTTTCCTGTTGTTAAAACGTGACATGATGGTTTGGAATGAATTGCATGAATTAGAAAATAAAAGTCATGTAATGATCTCTAGAAATGAAATCACTTTTAACATTTATTAACAAATGCATTAATTAACGGGTGAATAATAGCAGGTTGAGTAATGTAAGAAAATAAACTCAAATTTTTAATTTGATTAGTTAAATTTATCATTGATATATAAACACAAATAGTTAATTTTTTCATTGATATATAAACACAAATAGTGAAATGTATCATATATCTAAAAAAATAGTTTATCATTGATATATAAACAAAATTGTATATTTTTTATCATTGATATATAAACATAGTTAATTTTATCATTGATATATAAACACAAAGTTAAATTTATCATTGATATTTAAACAAAAATAGTTATTTTTTCATTGATATATGAACAAAAATAGTTAATCATTGATATATAAACAAAAATAGTTAATTTTATCATTGATATATAAACAAAAATAGTTAATCATTGATATATAAACAAATATAGTTAATTTTATCATTGATATATGAACAAATATAGTTAATTATTGATATATAAACAAATATAGTTAATTTTATCATTGATATATAAACACAAAGTTAAATTTATCATTGATATTTAAACAAAAATAGTTAATTTTATCATTGAAATATAAACAAAAATAGTTAATTTTTTCATTGATATATAAACAAAAATAGTTCATTTTTATCATTGATATATAAACAAATATAGTTAATATTTGATATATAAACAAAAATAGTTAATTGTATGGAATGACCAGTTAAATCAAAGATGTTTCCTTCTTGCTGCTGTAAAAGTCAGTAAATTGATCAATACATTCTCCTAAAATACAGAATTGGAGAAATGCATGGAAAGGTTTATTTTTATTTATTAATTTTTGAATTGCTCTGATCTCCTGAGTCCATATTCAGTCAGCATGCCCCATTCTCACACGACACCTGAAGGTGACAAACCTTCGGACCTGCTGACCACGTATGAGGCTGTTTCTCAGTCAGTTTATTGGTGTTTCTTGTATTTGATGATTCCGGTTATAAAGGGTTAAACTGCTCTTTGCAGGTCTGCTCCGAGCGTGCAGCTCTTACCCAGAATAGATATTAATAAAACAAACGGCCTAATTATGATCCTAACAGATTCCTGCAGGTGAAAGGTTCTTTAAGACCATAAAAGGTTCTTCACACTTTGGTTCTTTTTGGAACCAGACATGGTTCTTCTACAGCATCACTCACAGATCTATATGCAGCCCCTTTATTTGCAAGAGTGCAGCTTTTCGTGGATCTGAAATCAGGTTGAACCTGTTATGCGTTTTCTTGTCTTCTCCGTTTGATTGAACTGGGATAGGGTGTGTGAGTTATGCTCTCAGCTGATTGGTTGGACTAATATAGAAAGCCCTTACGTAGCTCGCCTTGCCTTCTGCTTGTGTGGCATCATGCTGAGACAGTATGTGGTAAAAGTTAACTCTTCCTCTCCGCCTCGAGCTTCAAAACCTGCTCTAACCACATCCTTCGCCATAAAAAACCACACACATTAATATTCATAGTGAAGCTCATTAATTATGCATCTATTTTCCTGTTTTTTTTCCAAAACGTGTGTCTGCTCCTGAAACTCATGTTTTGAATTTTTGAAGTCGCTTCCATTTCCAACTATTATGTCCTGATTCGGAATGAAATTTATACATTCTTTAGAACATCCTTTAACTCTAAAAACCTGAGATCCACATTCCACATGAACACGATCAACCTGCATACAGACTCTGACTGATCAGAGAGAGGGGGCGGGGCTGATGATCAACCTGCATACAGACTCTGACTGATCAGACAGAGGGGGCGGGGCTGATGATCAACCTGCACACAGACTCTGACTGATCAGAGAGAGGGGGCGGAGCTGATGATCAACCTGCACACAGACTCTGACTGATCAGAGAGAGGGGGCGGAGCTGATGATCAACCTGCATACAGACTCTGACTGATCAGAGAGAGGGGGCGGGGCTGATGCTTAACCTGCATACAGACTCTGACTGATCAGAGAGAGGGGGCGGGGCTTATGATCAGAGAGAGGGGACATAAATTCACACTGGATGATCAATTTCCAAAATTTCTGAGATGTAATTGTTTTAGTCTTATAAGCAAATAAAAAACATGGTCAAATTCATACAAATATCTAAATTCCATTAATATTTACATCTCAGATGAAGTTTGAGTTGCCTAGGATCTCGTGAAATTAATATCTGGTATGTTTGACTGTCTCCTATAAATACTGTCCTAAAGACTTTGTACCATTTTCAAGCAAAACCATGTGTTTGTTGCGAGAGTCAATGAACAGGCCCTAAACATTACCTTTCCAAACACACTTAGACTGTCACTGTGAAACAAACACTGTAATATAAAATAGAATATTCCTCAACCACATACTGCAGTCACGTCACACACAATGAACAAGACCAACCAAGTTACCACCGTGTGTACTGATTACATGCAGCGTTCGCTGGCATCTCATCAGAGTTTTGTATGAGATGAAAGCGGTGTATGGCATTCGCAGTGAGCATTAAAAGCTAAATTATCCCCGTCCCCTGATCACAGGACTCCCGGAGTGCGCAGCAGAAAGCAGGTGTGCCTCAATCCCCAAGCTGCCTCGTGCTCCCGCTCCGGGAAGACAGACGAAAATAAAACAACAACCTTAAAACACATTTTGAGTCATTTGCGTAAGAGCACTTCTTGCCAACCATTGGAAATGACCCCCTTCAAACTGAAGGCCAACTGCTGTTGAAGGCAAAGTGGCTTTTTCATTCCAGCATTTTGCTGCATAATTGGAGGCAGTTGTCATTGTTTGTTGTTTTTTTTTTTTTTTTTTTTTTTGTTCTTCTGCTTAAAATGTGCTCATTCACTTTCAAGCTCAGAAAGACGCAGATATTGGAAATGGCCAATGGCAGGAAGCTGGAACACAGAGGGACATTGTGTCACGCCTCATCATGTTGAATGAATGATAAACCCACAAGTGATGCTTTCGTTTTCTTACCTGGTGCGATATGAATGAATGGGTTTTTCATCAGGACTTCTCATTACACAGCACAGTGAAGCACCAGGGTCTCCTCGGTGGGGTATCAGCTGTCAAAGCTGAAGTGTAGCAAACTAGTTGATTATCTTATTTATAGGAGACGCAATAGATATTCTTATTTTTTAGGAGATCATAGGCTTCTCAAATTTCTCTTATTTTAAAAACATCGTTGTGTGTAAATAAAAATACTTTATATATCTTTATATAAACTTGTTATTTGTAATTAGTTTGACAAGGATATTTATAATATATTATATATAATATATATTTATATAAATATATAGACTTTATAGACTTTTATAGACTTTTATTCTGAAATTTGAACATTGTATGAGCAAAGAAAGAGAGCAAACAGCCCCTCCCTTCTTATTTTCCTCTATAACCCAGTATCTTGGTCCGTGATATCCTTAGCCCCGCCCCCTCTCTCTGATCAGTCAGAGTCTGTATGCAGGTTGATTATCAGCCCCGCCCCCTCTCTCTGACCAGTCAGAGTCTGTATGTAGGTTGATCATCAGCCCCGCCCCCTCTCTCTGATCAGTCAGAGTCTGTATGCAGGTTGATCATGTTCACGTGGACAGAGCAGTAAACATGCACTGGAAGCTCCTTTGGTCTTTAAACTGGGATTTAATTCCGTTGGAAACCAGTGAATTTTACCTGGTTTTCTGAGCTGGACTCACTAAGGAGTTCATTCATCCAGGAGGGGCTCGGAGTAGAGCCACTGCTCCTCCACATTGAGAGGAGCCAGCTGAGGTGGTTCGGGCGTCTGGTTTGGACACCTCTTGGTCACCTCCCTTGGGAGATGTTCTGAGCATGTCTGACTGAAGCCCCGGGGAAGACCAAGGACACGCTGGAGAGATTATATCTCTCTGCTGGCTTCGGATGCTTGGAAGTCCCCCCGGAAGAGCTGGAAGAGGTGGCTGGGGAGAAGGAGGTCTGGGCCTCTTTGCTTGGGCTGCTGCCCCCGTGACCCGGATCCCGGAAAAGTGCTAGATAATGGATGGATGGGTGGGTGCCTGCTCCAAAACACACCAGATGACAGATTTCCAACAGGGTTTCTGACCTTTATAGTGTTTTTTTTAGTCTTTATAAGTATATCACTATTACTACTACTATTAATAATAATAACAATAATAATAATAATATCTGGTCTCATATCAATACTTTTCTATGAAAAGTCTCGGGTTCTAAAGGTTAAAGCGTTTGTCCCATATTCAAATAAAACCATGTACTTATTGCTTTTTGATTTATTTAATGCTCAATCAGTAAGAACCTCATATCAGATGCTGTGAATGAATGGGTTTTCCATTATACAGCACAGTGCAGCACCAGTGTCGCCGCGATGGGGTCTCGGTCGTCAAAGCTGAAGTGTAACAAACTCCTTGTTTCCGTGACATCGCTTGTGAAAGTGAAAACAGCGACGGTTCGTTGCGTGGCAGGACTCTGAGTCCCTGTTCACTTCACAAGGCCTCATTTGGATTAGTCCGTGTTGCGTGCTTCTCGTATGATAGCCCTTTAGTTTTGAAAGGTTTAGTGAATGCTGGGGGGTTATCTGCCCTCTAAGAAGCTCCAAGCTGCACATCAAACATAGCTGTTTCGCTCAGACCCGGGTAAACATGCCCGGAAACACATCCAAAACACAAGTATGACCACACGGTGGTAGCGTGTTCCTCCGGCCCTTTGAAGTTCTTATCTTGTTAGCATTTGAAAGACCCCAGGCCAGAGGCAGAGAAAGCCCCGAAACTCCAGGGAACACAGATGTGCTATTAACACGCCAGCGGCCGTCCGCAGCTTACTGAGCCACAAAGGAGGGAAATCAGCCAGCTAGCTGCCATCTTAATCTTATGCTTGGAGGGCCGGCCTGGACACCACTGACTGCTGACCTGTTGGCTTAGTCCTGTCCCTTTCTCTTTTCGGAAAGTCTGCTTTGGGAAGCTGTGGCATGCAGCATGCCGTGGGAGTTCTCCTGGATTGACCTTATT
Organism: Acestrorhynchus altus; assembly: GCA_034509495.1. Classification (NCBI taxonomy): domain Eukaryota; kingdom Metazoa; phylum Chordata; class Actinopteri; order Characiformes; family Acestrorhynchidae; genus Acestrorhynchus; species Acestrorhynchus altus. The sequence continues at coordinate 37,408,594 of CM067506.1, read as the reverse complement.
CTCAAGGTCATTATATTGTGAGAAGAGGTTGTTATTTTCTCTCCTTCTTCGTGGAGAATCTTGAATGAACTTCAGCGTAACAGGATTATTCTCCCCTTGATGAACGTGCTGGCTTCCAAGCGCTTTCCTGCCAAGACCATATGTGCCTGACGTGTGTTTCCGCTGTGGACAGTTGAACCTGAAATGGTCTAAAGACATGAAGTTAAAGATGAAAGCAATGGCAGTTTATTATTACAGGAAAAGTATGGGAACCCTAGGAGATTTGAGCTGAGGTCACCTCTCAGCCTGTTAGGGTTCTGACTTGTTCGTAATCATCGTAAGACAAAAGTAGGTGATGCAAGTTTCAAAGATTTATAAAGACCCAGAACCCTCTAACCTTGTCCCAACAAACAGCAACCATGGGTTCTTCTAAGCAGCTGCCTAGCACTCTGAAAATGAAAATGGTTGTAAGAAGATAGCAAAGTGTTTTCAGGTTGCCGTTTCCTTAGTTTGAAATGTAATTAAGAAATGGTTGTAAACAGGAACAGTGAAGGTCAAGATAAGGTCTGGAAGACCAAGAAAGTTTCCAGAGACAGCTGCTGATAGAACCCCTGCTTGAATGTAAAAGACCTTCAAGAACATTTATCAGACTCTGGAACTTTGGTACATTGTGCTGCTATTCAGGGACACCTTCACGTATGGCCTTCAAGGAAGAGTCATCAGAAGAAAAGCTCACCACAAAATTCAGCATCAGACATTTGCAAAAGAACGTCTAAACAAGTCCTGGGGACTAATGAGGGTCAAAGTTATATTTGGAGACCTCTCCAACTGTTAAACATGGGGGTGGATCAGTCATGCCTTGGGGTTGTGCTGCAGCCAGTGGCACGGGGTAGGAGGTAGGAGGACGAATGTATTCAATTAAATTCCAGCAAATTCTGGAAGCAAACAGAACAGCATCTGTGAAAAACTGAAGGTGAAAGAAGATGGTTCTACAAATGGATAATGATCCTAAACACACCTCAAAATCCACAACAGCCACAACAGCTAAAGGCTTTACTCTGGTCCTCACAGTCCCCTGAAAATCTGTGTACAAGCTGTGATACTCACCAGAGGGGGCGCTATTAGGTATTAACATGCCCAAAGGGAGTGTGTATCTTTAACATGTCCATTGGGGAGAACTTCATCTTCAGCTTTTTGCAGTTTGAGCAGATTTTAACCAGGGGTGCCCAAACTTCTGCAGCACCAAATGAAATCCCAACCTTACAGCAATGTTCTTTGATGTCAGTCATAAACTGATCAAATTGAAGCTGGAGAACTTCTCCACCTTTGGAAAGTAATGTCCTTTGCTGAGTGGTTCTCTCCAGAGGAGCAGTGTCCTATACAAAGGCAGCATCATGTTCTTGACAAAGGAGCAGAGGATGCAGGGGGTCCACTGGAGGCAGGAATCGAGTCCCCATCAGCATGAGGGACAGGGAGAGCCGCTCTCTAAGAGTGTGGGTGGAGACGTGTGCGGAGGTGTGTGGACGACACAGTCACTGCACAAATAAAAGGAGTTGACACTCCACTGCTGACAAAGAGTGGCGAAAAGCCCCCTGTCCAGGAGCCCACCAGGGAGCGGGACACAAAGCAATAGAGGACCATCCGTGTGCACGCGAGCATGAAACGTCCAGCACCCCTCCCCATGGAAGGAGGTTTCTCCTTCAGCACCAGCTTTAGATGGAGCTGAAGAAGGAAAAGAAGAGAAACTCTTGGACAGAGTAAACCCGGCACGTCCACTGATCTCTGAATTTTATATACATACACACATTATACATATTTTTGACGAATATGTAATTTAATTAATTTATTGATTAAATAAATTATACAATATGACCCTTTATGTTAACCGGAATTCTCTTGGATTTTCCAGTGCGTATACACTCTTAACCGGAATTCTCTTGGATTTTCCAGAGCGTGTACACTCTTAACCGGAATTCTCTTGGATTTTCCAGAGCGTGTACACTCTTAACCGGAATTCTCTTGGATTTTCCAGTGCGTGTGCACTCTTAACCGGAATTCTCTTGGATTTTCCAGTGCATGTATATTCTTAACCATTTTTCTCTTGGATTTTCCAGTGCATGTACACTGTTAACTGGAATTGTGTTGGATTTCCCAGTGCGTGTACACTCTTAACCGGAATTCTCTTGGATTTTTCAGTGCGTGTATATTCTTAACCATTTTTCTCTTGGATTTTCCAGTGCATGTACACTCTTAATCGGAATTCTCTTGGATTTTATTGATTAAATTAATTTATTGATTAAATATATTATACAATATGACCCTTTATGTTAACCGGAATTGTGTTGGATTTCCCAGTGCGTATACACTCTTAACCAGAATTCTCTTGGATTTTCCAGGGCATGTACACTCTTAACCGGAATTCTCTTGGATTTTCCAGGGCGTGTACACTCTTAACCGGAATTCTCTTGGATTTTCCAGGGCATGTACACTCTTAACCGGAATTCTATAGGATTTCTTATACTGTGTCTGTGTGAAAACAGACCTGTGAGTTCACAGCACTTCCTGGAGCAGTTTATAGAATATCGAGTGTGTAAATGCACTCGGTATGTTTGCCCACATCAGTTTATCAGATCATAAAGAGTAACGACAATAACATTCTTACAGCTGATGTTTCTTTTGATGTATTATAACCTATAAAATGAAGTCATGAGTCATTAAAGGTCCATTTTGTCGATGTATTTCTATAAATAAGCGTCTGAACTTCAGAAACGGTCAGATCGACTGCCGTGGCCGGCCTAGGAGTGATGTAATCCCAACCACTCTCCCCATTTGCTTTATCCTCGTGTTCTAAATATTCAGAAAGGAACGAAGATCAAAATCTCACTGTCTGAAGTTATTTTTACAGGCCTCACCGTTTGGTATCTATTATAGATCACTATAAAAAAAAACGCAGAGCAGCGTAAATCAGAGCGGCGCTGAAGTTCTGACCTGAGCGTAATGTGGGATATGGCTCCTGTCGTTTTTATTACCTCCTTCAACATCACACTCTTGTTTTTTTCTTCAATGACTCCCCTGTTGCTGCCTGCTGTGGACTGAGGGACGGCGTCCTGAGCTGCTTTAATGCATGCGTCTCCTCCCTGGACAATCGGACGCTTCCTCGTGTCCCTTCATTTATGTTCTTCTCCCATTTATTTATATATCTGTTTCCCAGAGTGCTGTATTACCTGTCCAACAGTGTGGCTAGCTCATCCATCACAAACAGAGGATGGCCCGGCCCCTGTGTGAGGCCCTATCGCACACACACACACACACACACACACACACACACACACACACACACACACACACACACACACACACACACGTGCTGCTCGCTCCTCATGAATACATTTTTCACACCCGTACTCCTGTATTGTGCCCAGATTCATGTTCTGTCACTTTCCCTGTCGCCCATCGCTGCCTCTACTGTCCCACCACACACAAATGGGACATACACTGCAGGACACACACACACACACACAACCCGATAAGACCTTAGCAATGCTCTGTGAAGGTGTCCCAGCTGCACTTTTATTTCTACCCTGTGGTGAAATCATTTTAGTTTTTATTTGTTTATTTGGCCCCACACAGCCCTGGGACAAAAGTATTGGGACACTCACTCATTCACTGTTTTTCCTCTGAAATCAAGGGGATTTAAATGAGTTGATCCTGCTTTTGTTGGGTAACGATTTTCTACTGTCAGAAGAAGACTTTCTGCTCTTCTGGAGCATTGCTGTGAGATTTGATTGCATTCCTTATTGAGTTAAAGTGAGTTTAGACCAATAGATAAATACTAGATTATATTAAATTATATGTTTTTTCTTGCTATTTCAATGCAAAAACAGTGAATTATTATTATTATTATTATTATTATTATTATTATTATTATTATTATTATTATTATTATTATTATTATTATTATTGTTATTATTATTATTATGATTATTGTTATTGTTATTATTATTATTATTATTGTTATTATTATTATTGGAAATTATTATTATTATTATTATTATTATTATTATTGTTATTATTATTATTATTATTATTATTATTATTGTTGTTATTATTATTATTATTATTATTATTATTGTTTTGTTATTATTGTTATTATTATTATTATTTTTGTTATTATTATTATTATTATTATTATTATTATTATTATTATTATTATTTATAGAACACTCACTAATGAGCATAAATTTGGCCTTTTACAATTTTTTGTCATTTTATTTTAACCACGTCATTTATATATATATATATATATATATATATATATATATATAAAAAATTCAGGGCTCCCATGAGGCACAGCTAAGCGTTGGCACTGCCATTGAGATCCAGGGTGATGCTCAGAGGGCATATCTAGACTTGCTCCATATGGGTTTGTAGAATGGTCCTGGGTTCTTCCCATTACTCAGTCACATGTGTGTTAGCTTCACCCTGCCAGCACTGTGTAATGGGAGGAGTCTTAGCTACTGGGGTGAACTGGATTTATATATATATATATATATATAATTCTATAATTGAACAGTATTTATTTAATTTTTATTTATTGGCACATCCACTATGCACACAATATGTAATATACAGTACAAGGAAGGACACACACACACACACGCACACACACACACACACACACACACACACACACACACACAAGCATACACACACAGGGCTGGAACAGACCCCCACCAGTCATGTGTTAGCAGTCTGTGACCTTCAAAGCTTCTTTTTTAATTGCAGCATGTTATTATATTATTTTGCCTTTTGTTTATTCTTTGCTTTATTTATTTGTCATTGTTATTTTTGGTGCATTAGTGGAACAAATGCTACAAGAACACAAACATGCACACACACACACACACACACACACACACACACACACACACACACACACACACACACACACACACACACACACACACAGTGTGTATGGCTACCCAGCAGCACTGTTGGCAGTGTGTGACACACTGACTCCTATTTTAATTGCTCCATGTTTTGAAGTTATTGTTACGTCTGTTTATTTGTTTGTTTGTTTTTTTCTCTTATTTCTTTGCTTCATGCAGTGCTGAAACAGCTTTTACTGTGGCACGCAAATGAGAAAATCAACATACACACTTGTGTACACACACACACTCACACACACACACTGTGTGTCATTGTCAGGGAGGGAAAGAAAAATAGTTGACTCCGGTGACTCATTTAAGGTAGTGATATTATTATTATGCAAATATGTGAGATGCAGAGAGTCATTATTTTCGATTGTGTTTGCCGTTCTAGATGAGCAAATCAGCGCTAATTGTGTGCTCAGGCTTGGTGCACAGCGAGTCTGTCATAGTCCGTGTCAGGAGTTCACATTACGGTGATGTATAGATGCAAAGGAATATGGTTGTGTATATCAGCTCGAGCATACACACACATGCACACACACTCAGAATGCATTCAGGCCAGGCGAGCTGATGTTCCATTCATCAGGAATTCCTCAAGTGTACCAGACCAAGTTCCATTTCAGATTAGTTATGTTTAACCTTTAGAACCCGAGACCAAATCTGTCTTCATTTGAGATGTCAATTTTAATAAAATTTAAATATTCATGTGATATTTTTCACCATGTTTTGGGAATTTTTTTAATGATTTATTTTGTTAATAAGCAGATTGATAGGACATTTTTAATGACAGTGGGACAAAAATACCTCGAATGGCCCTTCTGAGGACTTTTATTCTGCAATTTCACTGATCAGTCCGAGTCTGAATGCAGATTGGGCATGTAAATGTGGACAGAGCAGTAAACATGCACTGGAAGCTCGTTTAGGTGACTCTGATCCTGAGTTATGAAGCCTAGAAAACAGCTTTGAACTGCCTGTAAAGTTCGGATCTCGGGTTCTAAGAGTTAACAAAAGATGCTGTCACAAAGCAGCTTTTACCTGGAACCCATCCTCCGCTAGTCGACTGTTAGACAGTTCTTGAACTGGTTCCGTGCAGAGTTATAAGAACCATGGTCCTTTTCAGTGAGTCGTCCTGCGTTTACGTCAGTTTTAGTGGAACCAATGATACGTCACAGAACACGTCATCAACAGAGGGGCTGCGCAGGGTCAGTAAACGAGAGTCTACCTGTGAGCTTTTGTGTCACAAACGTCCAAAATCAACGATGGATTAAATATGGATCAGCTTTTGGAGATAAGATGATGTAGACACCGTACGAGACGAACGGTGTCATTGATCCTGTACAACTAGACACGCCAACAGTATGTGTGTTGTTACTGAACACCTCCTGCATCCCCTCCTATCAGGGACTGTGTTGGGCATCCATGTCCAAGGAACACATGGACAGACACCAGTTGGTACCCAGCTGGGCTACCATAAAAGTCCCACATGGGCATGTTATCAGGGATCGATGACCTAATGGGCACAGAGTAGAAGAATTGACTAAATGTGATGTCATTTTCAGTCCCTCGTTTAGTTTGGTTTGCTCTTGATTGTTGAAGTGAGTGGGATCACCGTGACCAGATCCAAGGAGTTCTCTGAGGCCTTCAGAAACAAGGCTGTAGATGCAGAAGGTTAGATCACGGTTGTAGAGGCGCCTCCTCAGTTTGGTTTGCTCTTGATTGTTGAAGAGTGTTTTCACTCTGGCCAGATCCAAAGAGCCGTTTTCAGAGGCTGTTTTCATCGGTTCATTTCATCTCCTGCCCTCTTCGCTCTCTCAGCTGCCCACACCAATACTGGCCCACTAAGCCACGAGTGCCAGAAGTGGCTCAGATTTGGCCCAAATGTGGGATGCTGGCTGTTGCGTCTGCTGTTTGGGGCTCTTTTCAGTGCTCGAACGCCAGCCTTCTTCGTTTGTTAATTTATTTTTACAGCCGTGGAGCACTCACACTTACAGCTACCCCAGTGACCACCGCTCTCACATTAATTCAGACTTTGTGTACGAGCCCAGCTTCAAGATTTTGAATTTCAATAGCCAAAAAGTGCTTCTTAGGTCTTTCTATTTTTTGCCTTTTCTCCCTTTTATCGTAGTTGGTCTGATTGGACCCCCTGTGAGGGTGGTTCTGACGATGCTGCAACATGTGCAGATGTGATATTAATTAATAAGGGCTGCATGAAAAATCAATTATGCTAATACCGTGTTTTCCTTTTTTCCCAAAAAAGGGAAAAAAAAAAGCCAAAAAAAGGAAAAAGCACCCTCGTAGAATTGGGTCAAAGGAGCATGAGGAGCATGAGGAGCATGCCGTGATACGGTGCAGAGAAGGGACGAGTAAAAAAAGACAATGTTCAGCTACCGCTCTTCAGTCAAACAGACAATGGTGGTATTCACTGGACTCTTTCCAGTCCGATCGGGCTGCTGGGACTCACTTTATAAATGCTGGGATTTCTTTTCCTCGGTGTTCCCGAATGAGGGGGGCTCTAACGAACACCTTCAGAGGGTCTCAAATTGTGCATGGGATGGGTGGATTTTTTTTTTTATATACTTATTATTTCATGCACAATGGTCAACCCCACCCCCATCGCACCGACAACCAATCGGCTCCTGCTCCCCTGCTGTCTGTCAATTCTTACATTCACCCTAGCAACAGGCCTGAACTCCCACCATTGCCAAACACATATTTGTGAAAAGCTCTCATTTAAAACGAGCTTTCTTGAGCACCTCTCCCTCTCACTCACTCTCTCACCCCCACCCCGCCTCCATTTTCTGACCACTCTTTCATTCTTCCTGTCTTTCTTTCATCATCTTTCTCTTACTGGCTTTTAGACGTCCGGACTCTTGATTCTGTCACTGATGGTCACAAGTGGTTCTCTTCTCTAAGAGCCCGGCAGAATGTCAGTATCCCATTTCACAAACCGGATCGCAGGTCCTGGTGAACGAACGCTGCGTTTCTGTGAGTTTAGAAGACTCTGGGAGCTTCATTAGGTATCGAAGCCTGGATGGGTAGTGGAGAGTGGGGTTGGAGGAGCCCGTGGGTATGTCCAACTGCCACATGTATCTGCTTTCTCACCGTGGAGCAGGAGGAGCAGGGGGAAGAAGCCTGTGGGTGATGTATCGTCCCCCTCCCCCGGCACTGGTGTGAGTGGTTCAGACACAGCAGTGCTGTTGGAGTGCTTAAACCCTTGGAATGAGAGCAGCCCAGCAACCAGAAATATCCAGCCTGCTGCATCCTGTGAGCACTGATGAAGGTCTAGAAGATGAGCTTCTGCCTGAGCTTTGCATGAGTGGAGCATTTAAACACTCCAGCAGCATCTGATCCACCATGTCAGTGTGACTGCAGTGCTGAGAATGACCCACCACCCACATGATATCTGCTCTGTGGTGGTCCTGTGGGGTCCTGATCGTTGAAGATCAGGGTGAAAGGAGGAGAATAAAGTCTGCAGAGAAACAGATGAACTACAGTCTGGAATTATAGAACCACAAAGAGCTCCGGTGTGGTCAGAGGAGCTGATATGGTGGACAGAGAGAGGAGAAAGGGTCATAATGTTATGGCTGATCACTACTCTAGTGCCATCCTATTTTACAGGTTTTGTTCTTCTACTCAAGTTTCTACAGGAGTAACAAGACGTCTGCTGGCGTGGGTTTAGGCTACTCCTCACTCCTCTGGTCATTGTAAAACTGTGACTTGACTGAATTAAAGCAGTGTGTGCAGACAGTGAAGATGTGGCTCCATGATCCCTCAAGGCCCTCCGGGAGGTGACTTAAGTCACAGATGCTTCGGGTTCCATAGCAACCAAGTGTAGTTAAGTTCACTGATGCAGCGCTCGAGCTCCTCTGGGTCGTATTAAGCCCAGCACATGGCTGTCACTTTTGGGAGGATCATGAGAATATTCCTGACCACAGAATATTTCCCACCAGCGTCTGGTGTGCAGTACAGTCGAGCGAGGTAACCGAAAAATGCTGAACAATGGTGTTCGGCTTTTCATTACCGTCACTCCAGAGTGCTCTAATTTACACACCATTAACCCCTCCATCACATCACTTACACTCACTAAATGATTCTCTTTGATGTAGAGATGGACCGATATGGCACCAATATTGTGGGTAAATGCCAGTGAATTATATCTTACATATGCGTTTCTGCAGGTGGTGACACACAAGTGTTTATTAAATACGTGAAAATGTTCTAAATATACAAAAATAAATATGCAAAAATAAATTAATTGTGCTAAAAAAAGTAAGTTAATTATGCAGAAATATGATCCAATAAAAATTAAAATAAAGAAATCATATAGGTAAGGTAAATTAAATATGCAGAAACATCATAAATGTCAAAATATACTAAATCCACAGAACACAATATATTAAATTTGCAATAATAATCAAATTATATAGAACAAATTAAAATAAATATACAGAAATATAATAAATGTGATAAACTAAATATACTAAATATTTGGAAATATATTATGCTTACAGAAATAAATATACTTAATAAAAGTAATTGATTTAAATAATAATTCAAAAATATCAAAATCTAATAAATTCTAAAGTTTATATATAAAAAAAATATAGTGTATTAAATATAAAGAAATATATCAAACATTGCAAAAATCAACTAAATATACAAAACTACTAAATACATATTGTAGAAATGTTCCAAATGTGCACATAATCATTACTAAATATACATAAAATTATACCCAAATGAAAATGACAATTTTACAGCATTTTCAATAAATGTGCAGAAATATACACACATATGCAGCCAAATGTGGTACATAAAACAGTAAAAACACAAACTAAAACTGTAGAGGTTTGTATTATAATTGCATTGCTCTCACCAGTGCAACCATTATAAGGCTTATTGGAACCAGATTAAACACATAATTAAACATTCGTTTGGAATTTTGAGTTACAGTTGTTTAATCAAATTCATGAATAAACACTGTGACATCAATGGACATCATGAAAAATTAACCATGTTTAGATCAATATTCAGAAACATGCACAAATATTGTAAATATATACGTTAAATAAATAAATGATAAACCAGTTTAATAAGAAGAACATGTTCGGTTCTCCTGAACGAATCCCTACTCTTACTCCAGTGCTCGAGTTCCTGCTTATACAAACACGGTTCTCCAAATGAAATAAATCCATGTGCATTACTTTTTCCTGCTGCATGCAGAAGATTGTTTTGGTTCCCCCAGATGAACGTGTCAGTCGTCTGACTGTATAAAAAATGAGGCGTGAGCTCCTTTATTGGATTCTCAGGGTTCTGAACACAGCGCTCGGCTCGCCGTTCTGTACGGGCCCTTTGTCTGTGGTTCTGGGATGTTGAACTTAAACACACACAGTGGTGTTTGTCTTGGCTCTTCTAGGAGATGGATTAGCTCCTAATAGCACATTTGTCACCAGATAAAAGCACGGTGGAGTTACAGTGTATAGATTAATATCACTAATGAGACACGGTTGTGTTAGACGCTAAGTCGTGCTGATGTCAAGGGGGTTCTGGAGTGAACGTCTTCTGGCTGGTGTGTCAACAGTGTGAGGAACGCAGATAAAGTTAGGAGGTGAGTTGTTGAAGATGGATGGGATTTGTGGCCCGGTAAGCTTCATCACCGAGTGCTGGATGTCTTTAATACACGCCAGCCTACCTTTCTTCAGGTCTGCTTTAAGTCAGCATGTGGAGAACTGCAGGAGAACGTGAGGTTCTCTGAAACGTGTTCAATCAGAAGTACAGTAACTGATATCAAAGCTAGAACTGGTTTGTTCTTAAAGCGTTCTGAGGAAACACCACGCAATCTTCCAACCATGTTTTCAGCAGGAGGGGGGTTGGGTTCCCACAACATTATTTATTTAAAGTAGGATAATGTTTCCTTAAACATTTTTTAAATGTTTTGTGAACGTTTTTTAAACATTGTGCTCTAACCTTTTAAAAGCCTTTTCAGCAGGGTGGTTTTTTTTTTGGGGGGGTGTTTTTTGGGGGTGTTTAGTGAGAATGTTGTTGAAACGTTGTACTGTAACATTATGAAAACATTTTCAAGGAGGCCTTGTTTCCCAAAACATATTTCTTTAACATAGAAGAACATTTTAAGAATATTTATTGAGAACATTGTTTAAAGGTTGCGCTCTAATGTTTGAAAAACATTTACCATGTGTGTTTTATGGACACGTTGATGAAACATTGGATGGTAATATTCTCAGAATGTTTTGGTCGGCCCGATTTCTGGAGATTCCGAGTCGATCCCTGGTGATCGCCTTTCCTTGGGTTACCTCAACGTTACCAAAACATCCCTTGGGTGCTTTCACGTCCACCTTGTTTGGTCCAAACCGAAATATTTTGGACCAGTTTGCAGGACGTTGAGACTATCGTCACAAATCAAACAGCAGAATGTGAAACGTGTTGAGCTGGCGATTCCTGTATCTTCTGAAACCGTAGATCTTTATTTAAAAGCCAAAACGAAAGGCATGCGAGGTTCATCCGTTACGCTCAGTCTGCTGCATGACGTGAGAGCACTCAAAGGGAATCCGATTCTGGGAAGACAAGTCACTGACACTGAGCCCTCTACAAACCAATGTCAAGTATAATGAGACGGAGTCCACGTGAGGACGGCATGAGGTAAAGGTCTTTACCGCGTCGCTAAACTGCAGTGTGATGTTTAGTCTGGACTGTTAATGTTGCTCTGAAAATACAGGACGATCCAGCCTTTTATATCGAGTCGTCCAGCTTTCCTTCTGGACATCGGCTTCAGATGCCTTGTATAAAGTTACTGAACAGTTCAAACATTGGCACGAGGACATTTTAGCGCGTCCCCTTTTTGTTGTTTAATTTTCAATGTGTCTTTTGTGTGTTAATTGCCCTTAAACTGAATCAATCAGCGTGGTGGTTACAAATAAAGCCCCGCCCTTTAACAAATTGATGTTGAAGTCCCACCCTTCAACAAAATGAGCCAATCAGCTTGCAGGTTACAGATTAACAAACTATTGGCTTCATGGCTAATGCCAAGTTTGAGCTGTGGAGCAGTGGAACTGTGTTCCCTGGAATGATGGAGCTCCATCCAGTACTTGTATGATGAGTTGGGGACAGGGTGGGATGGTGCTCATCCAACATCCTGTCCTTACTGATGCTTGTCGATGCTGAATGCAATCAAAGCCTCACAGCAATGCTCCAAAATCTCATTCTGACCTTCTATTTCACACCTTGTCCACCCATCCACCTCGTGGCGTGGTGATCATCTCATCTTCCCTGGACAGTAGAGACCTTTACACCCAAAAAATCAGGACAAAGTCCTTCTAATCCCCTTGATTTCAGAAGAAGCCGTGAATGAGCAGGTGTCCCAATACATTTGTCCGGTGTATAAATACTGTATGTTGCTGTACGTTTCTTCTTCTTTGATGTGTTTTCTTGTTTATTTTTCTGCTTTTCATCATTGTTGTCTTCGACACAGAATCCTGTCACACGGGTTCTGTCCTAGAGACGGTGGATATCACGCTCCCAGTGATTCCACCGTCTCGTTAATGATCCTCTAATGCACCATCATAATAAAGCTTACAGGCATTTAAACCCCAGCAAAGCACGTAACGGGAACTCTCCAATCATCTAGATGCAATGGAGCACAACCTTCAGCTAATAACCAAGCAGCAAGCGGAGACCAAAAGAACCGCTGCCTCTCTCTTTTAGGAATGTACATGAAATGTTGCTCGGAGTTGGTGTGAACCTCTAATTGTAAAGAACAAAGTTTCATTGTCATGGAGAAACCAATTCCGACTCAATTATCTCAACTCCCCGCTGCTTACACCCTCTGTTGTGGCCGATCAAGTAGCCCTATGAGGTCCGTCTCCTCTGGAAAAGAAAAAAAATTAATTATATATATTCTGAAATGAATACGTACGCAATGTTCACACCGTCCACGCGACGGGTGAGGCTGTTCGCTCAGCGAGATTAATTTTCATATTCTCATTGTTAATTATCTCCAACCTCTTGAAGGTCAAAATGTGAGTGTGGTAAAAGGAGGCTGAGGAAAAGGGAGCGATATTGAGGCTGGATTCTAATAAGATTGAGGCTTTGGCATCATTGTTGGTTTTATTCCCAGGTCCCGTTTAAAGGGACGTCCTAGCTGAGGTCAGTTAATTAAGCACACTTCGAGGAAAGCCGAGGAGGTGATGATCCGATGCAGCTGTTTCAGGCCTGGAAGGAGAGCCGGGGATATTTCTGTGTAGATCGTTTGGTTTTTGATGGTGATGTTCATATCTCTTCAAATGGAATTTCGGTAATTATGCCCTTTTCCAACCTGGAACAGTTTGGAGAACACGTTGGGAATGATTTCATCACGCAGCCTTGTTTACCTGGCCCAATCCGAGCGAGTTGCATCCCGCTTCCTGACCCAATTTCTTTGTTATTATGTTTTGTGCAGAGGATAATGCGCTTTTGTGTCTTAATAATCTCTGGCTAAGTGGTAATTGCTCTATTGACGGCATTACTGTAGACTTTGACACGTCGTTATTCACACTTAACTACTTGACCTGGAACAAATGTTAAAGCAATTACTGCTAAGAGCTCCTCCACGAGGAGAATTGCCACAAACTTTGGTTTCAGGCAGGCTGTGAATGAGATGTTCTAGTGATCTGAGCAAAAAGCGCTCCCCTCTGAAGTGGCTTTTAACTGTTTTCCACATAATTTAGTCTACGTTTTACAGGGTCTGCGCTTTTTAACCACGGATTAAACCACGTTAATCATATTTAAACCCTGTAAAGTGCAGATTTAGCCTTTATTGAGGCGTGAGAATTAGTCTGACTTCTCACTTTATTTAACAGTGCACCGAAAACCCCAAACCACGGGGCAGGAACTAGTGTCCACGTGACGAAATGCTGAATGCTGTGCTGAGCTGTGGGATGTGCGCGTGGGGCTTCTGCGTCCACTGAATGTGGATGTGATTTGGACTAGAGTCACTCATCTGTCCACAAGGACAATTTTAGCAGATGCTGCTGCTGCTCACTATTATTAACACCCTCTGCACTGTCCACTGTGGGTGGGAATGCCTCAGCTGTCCCCCGAGGTACCGCCCCTTCATAATCAATTTATTAACATTATGATCCTCGCTTCATACACATTGTAGTAAACTCCACCGACCACACATGTTGTGGTTCTATAATTCCAGACTGTAGTTCATCTGTTTCTCTGCAGACTTTATTCTCCTCCTTTCACCCTGATCTTCAACAGGACCACCACAGAGCAGATATGATGTGGGTGGTGGGTCATTCTCAGCACTGCAGTCACACTGACATGGTGGTGGTGTGTTAGTGTGTGTTGATCAGACACAGCAGTGCTGCTGGAGTGTTTAAACCCCTCTGTGTCACTGCTGGACCGAGAACAGTCCACCAACCAGAAACGTCCAGCCGACAGCGTCCTGTGGGCAGCGTCCTGTGAGCACTGATGAAGGACTTGAGGACGACCAACACAAACTGAGCAGAAACAGATGAGCTTCTGTCTCTGACTTTACATCTACAAGGTGGAGACACTCAGTAGGAGTGTGTGATAGAGTGGACAGTGAGTGGACACAGTGTTTAAACACTCCAGCAGCACTGCTAATACCTGCTCTGTGGGGTCCTGAACCATTGAAGATCAGACTACTACAGTCTACAGTCTATAATTATAGAGCTACAAAATGCTCCTGTGTGGTCAGATGAGCTGTAAAAATGGACAGTGAGACAAGAAACAAGGTCATAATGTTATGGTTTATCAGTGTATGTTTTACAGTAACATTCTCTCTCTCTCTCTCTCTCTGTCTCTCTCTGTCTCTCTCTCTCTCTCTCTCTCCCCATCTCCAGTGATTAAAATTTAAGCAGTACTCATGTCATTCCTGTTGGTTTTTGCCGAGTGGCTGGACAATGCCCTGGGGAGGCTGGTTGTTGTCTGCGGAGACCCGGACAAGCGGGGTTAAACCGTGTCATCCATCCTGCGCTTCATCTGGTCCGACAGTAGAAGAGCGGTGCTGGCTGACCCGGCTGGTGTCACATTAATTATGGCAATAATCACTCATCGAGTCAGCTGCACTCCACTGCACCGCTGTTCTGCTACATGACTGGCCACTACACTGGAATTAACATGCCACCTTTATTCCTGTAGCTGGTTAAACTGGGCCACTGTGCCTTAGTCTAAGTGGGGTGCACGCCTCTTCAGCTGCCTGGCCGCCAGCAGTTGCGTCTGATAACCACGTTAGCAGTTAATGTCAGTATTCATAACACTGGTGATGTGACGGCAGGAAAATCGTTCATCGTGCTGCTTACAGCGTGGCAGGAGAACGCCGAAAGCTGGAGACAGCGGGTCAAGGGTTTCTTCAACATGTGGAAGCTGCGGAAATTGTTCTCGGTGTGCGGCGTCGATTACTATAACTATGACTTTCCTCAGCCGTTCGCACACATACACAGGAAAACACGGCACGGTGTGAAGGGTTAAACAACAGTCATACACAGATAACCTCAGCCTATCTGATGTCATCGCCGGCTGTATTGAGCCTCTGACATTTGCGGAGAAAAATCCCAATTGAACCGGTGCCCGACTACAAAGGTGACACCGACACATTGGCTCGTTTGAAGCCGCGTTATCATGTCAGGGTCATCCTCGGATGAGGTTATCGCTGACCTTCCATCTTATTTATTATTTATTGAATTGTCGGCAACGGCTGAGAACATAAAGATCCGGGATTAAACGAAAGGCCTATTGAATATCCACAAAAAGATCTATGAAGGATGATGGAGATCTAAATACTGTGGACTGTATTCATCGCAGTGAATGTACAAACACAAAGCACTGGAAACGCGGTGCTTTAGAACTGTATGTCAATATCGGACAGTGAAGCAGAATATCATGACTCCATTATTATATCATACTTCACCGTAACCTCAAAGTACTTCTAGGAGACACATTTCAGATCTTATTTTCAGAAGCTCCTCACACGTCTCTTCCTTTCAGAGGTAAATAATAGTGTTTCCATCAGAAATGTATCAATGTTTCAAATCTGAAAATACTGTCGTCCGCTCCCGCTGATCTGCAGGCGGGTTGAGCACGTGAAGGCACAGCGATGCACACACTTGTGAATTCACACACTTGGGGGAAGTGACCACCTGGTGTGGTGAGCAGCCCCACGGTTGGAGTTAAGTCTTTTGCTCAAGAGCACTTCAGTCAAGTCCTGCCTGTTCATGGATTCAAACCAGCAACCTTCCAGTCGCAAGACTGGTTCCCTAAACACAAGGCCACAGCTGCACGAGTTCCTGTGGCGTTTAAACTGGGATTGAATTCAGTTGGATAGTGTGTAGGTTTCTCTTATCTTGAGTTATAACTGCCTCCTACAGGACTCTTTTTCATGCACTGTTTATCTATATTGTATATGGTAATATAGTCTTTATATTATATATTCTTTATATTTCTATAGAGTTTCTTTACTAAATTATTATCTTTCTACTCTTTGTTCTACTGTGCTGATGCTGCTGCTGGAACCTTCATTTCCTTTAGGGAACCCTCCCCCTTATCTTATCTGTTGTCTAAAGCCTAGAAAAGCCATCTGATCATCCGCAGAACATAAACATAATAATTGCTGTGACGTTGTTTGAGACTGGCCTGCTGCGTTTGGACCAACTGCATTTATGAAATTTAAATCATAAACGGTGCATCCGGACAGTATTCACAGCTATTCGTGTTTTGCACATTTTGTTATGTTACAGCTTAGATTCTATAGACTCTATAGATATAGATTCTCAACTCTAGATTCTACAGACCATAATCCACGATGACAAAGTGAGAAAAGTTTTACTGGATCCGTTGTTTCATACTGGATTCACTGTATCATACTGGATCCACTTTTTCATAATGGATCCACTGTTTCATACTGGATCCACTGTTTTATAATGGATTCACTGTTTCATACTGGATCCACTGTTTCATAATGGATCCAGTGTATCATACTGGAAAACAATAAGAGGTCTGAGATCGATTTATCCCTCAACTTTCTTCATGTTTTCGTTGTTTTCTACCACAAATGTGTGACTGGTGATCCGATCGTACTGTAAGATCAAATATGGTGAGATGCTGGATTTGTGCATGAGGTCACATGACACTGCAGTTCCTTTTATAGGTGCTATTTTGTTTGTAAGTGGTTGCTTTAGTGTTCCTACATAATTTATTTGCTGTTGTGAAGTGGTGGCTTTGGTGTTGTTGGGTGGTTGCTAGGTGGTTTGCTGTAGTGTTATGTAGTTGCTAAGTGGTTGCTATGGTGTTGCAAGTTCCTAGTTTTTTTCAGTGGTTGATAAGTAGCTGCTATGCTTTTCCAGATGGTTGCTATGGTAACTTGGCTGGTTGCTCTGGTGTTGCCTTCAAACATTTATCCCAAATTTCACCTCCCAGGTCAAATAAATGTTTGATCAAAACACGGTGAAATTTATACAACTATGTTTTACATCTCAAATGAAGACAAAGTTGAATATATTAATAAAAGTACGACAACCTACGAAACCATCCCCCAAATGTGGCGTCGCGTCCTAAAGGTTAAGCGGCAGATCGTGGACTCCTTTGATGAAATTAAAGTGCGACGTTCAGGAAAACGAAGCAGGTCCATGTTAATGCATTATTCAGCAGAACATGTTCTTGGTGTTCTTTATGTCTTTTGATTATATCTCACGCTTGTTTTATGTGACCTCCGGAAAGACGGATTATATCAGGCCACGGGGCATAATGAAGAGCGGAGCGCATATTTAACTGGTGTTCCAGAGCTCTCCAGTCATCCGCACGCTCTCGTCCCTTTATACACACTCCCTCAGACAACACCTGCACGTCCCTGTAACCTTACAGCGGTGTTTTATTCCTCCTGCTTTGAAATTCAGCACAAGTGTTCAGTCGTCAATTCCTCCCTCTCCTCCTTTTATGAATAGGAAATAAGAGATGTATATCAAATAAAGAGAAAATAAAGTGGGGCAAAATAGCGGGGGCCGAGGCCGCGGGATACTACCGTGTGTGTGTGTGTGTGTGTGTGTGTGTGCATTATGGTGAAAAGGCCCAGTGAATTTAGATGAGACGTTTATGATTCCTGCACTGGAGGGTTCACTCAATCCATATCAATAATGCAGTCGTCTTTTGAAATGGATTGTTTTAACATACATTTATTAGGACAAACAGAATAATGCAGTGTTCTCCTCCGTGTTTGCTGCTGCTCTGCGGCTCCCCGCCGCGGTTTGGCCTCGCTGTTATGAAGAGAGTTGACCTCTCGCTTTCTCTCCACCCAGCAGGCCTGACCTCGGAGCTGTTAGTGTGTAGAGCTTTCACAAGTTTACAGAATCTCACTCATTAAAACCCCCAGTGGCTCTTAACGTGTTCTCCAAACTTCTCCTACAGATGTTCCACGGCCTGTACTGAACCTGGGTTTGGTTCAGTGGATGGAGTAGAAGTATCAGCACGGCCTTCCCGGTATCAGACTGGGGTTTGACTCTCCAGCTGAGCAGCTCCACACCAGTCAGAGCGCTTGGGTAAGACTCTGAACTCTTCTTTCTCCAGCTCGTGTATCACCGTTCAAAAGGAAGATCTCAGACACACTGTGAGTGAAGAACAATAATCTCTTTAACGTTGATACGACTTACATTCATGAATTTAGGGAACAAACTAAATATGAAATGAAGTTAAACTGGAAAGATATTTAATACAGACTCGAACGCACATGAAGAAAATGAGATGGTTTTAGTGGGATGTATACATAGCTAGAACTTGTTGGGAACCCAAAAGCTGTGTCCATAATTGTTTGGTGTAGGGTGTCTAAACTTTTGCCCAAAATCTGTGACCACAAATCTTTGGACAAAATGTGAGGAACCCAAACACTGTGTCCATAAACATTTAGAGCAAAATGTGAGGAACCGAAACACTGTGTCCACAAACCTTCAGAGCAAAATGTGAGGAACCCAAACACTGTGTCCACAAACCTTTTAACAAAATGTGAGGAACCCAAACACTGTGTACACAAACTTTTGGACAAACTGTGAGGAACCCAAACACTGTGTCCATAAACTTTTAGAGCAAAATGTGAGGAACCCAAACACTGTGTCCACATACTTTTGGACAAAATATGAAGTAGTTATTTATTGATTATTGATTATTGGTTTGATCAGATTCCAGTTTCCTGTTATTGTGTGAGACGTTGTGCAGGATTGTTTGGATCAGAACTGTATCCTTAAGGAAACGGCAGTGATTGGAGGATTTGATGGCAGCAGTGAGGATCTCTGATCTCAGGTACATGTGGTGGTGAGACGGTGTCTCTGTGTAAACCACATATGTCAGACTGGTGGGCCGATGCACTGGAGACATCAGTGTTTTGCCTCATTACACACACCTCATTTAACTCATCAGCTAATTAGTTAGACCTTCCTGAATTCTCAGTGTTAGAAGAGTGAAGATGCTCATCTGCGCAGGGCTGAGGAACCGTCCCAGTTTGTCCCTTCTGATATAAATAAAGGCTGTGCTTCAGCTCGGAGACAGACTCACACTATCAATATCGAATATCGATAGATTCACATTTACATTTCTGAAATTTAATTTATCATCCCGAGTGTTTTTGAGTTGAAAAGACAATTTTTATGATCTTTGTATCAATTTAATGTTTATAAGAATTTATAATAAACTTCTTCAAAATAAAAAACAGCATTGAGCATCAGCCCCGCCCCCTCTCTCTGATCAGTCAGAGTCTGTGTGCAGGTTGATCATCAGCCCCGCCCCCTCTCTCTGATCAGTCAGAGTCTGTATGCAGGTTGAGCATCAGCACCGCCCCCTCTCTCTGATCAGTCAGAGTCTGTGTGCAGGTTGAGCATCAGCCCCGCCCCCTCTCTCTGATCAGTCAGAGTCTGTGTGCAGGTTGAGCATCAGCCCCGCCCCCTCTCTCTGATCAGACAGAGTCTGTATGCAGGTTGAGCATCAGCCCCGCCCCCTCTCTCTCTGATCAGTCAGAGTCTGTATGCAGGTTGAGCATCAGCCCCGCCCCTCTCTCTCTGATCAGTCAGAGTCTGTATGCAGGTTGATCATGTTCACGTGGACAGAGCAGTAAACATGCACTGGAAGCTCCTTTGATATTTAAACTGGGATTTAATTCAGATGGAAACCAGTTAATTTTAGCTGCTTTCTGAGCTGAATTACTCTCTGATAACTCATTAATGATGAGACCAGGAATTTATAGAGTCAGTCTCGTAGATCTCACAAAGTGCAGCTCTCAGGTTCTAAGAGTCAACACCCTTCGTTTCAGAGGAGACAGTGAATGAGCAGGTGTCCCAATACTTTTGTCTTCGTAGTGCATTTAGAGTAGATTTAAGAGGATTACACGTGTAAGTGTTGCGTATTAGGGCATCATCTGACTGGTGCCCTGCCTTTCCTGTGTTTGTCGGCTGTGCAGTTCTGTATGCGTTCATCATCCTGAAGGCCTTCAGCAGCATCTGCTGGGTCAGAGCGTACGGTCACCTTGTGCGCTCCACACATACATTGTGGACAGATGCGAGAACGTCAGGGTTAATGCGCACAAGCTGCCGCGGAAGTGAGCGCGAAGCCGCCGCTGTTCAGTAAGTAAAGCTGTGTTATTAGAGAGTGAAAAACAGCTGCCCTGTCCTACAAAAAATAATAGCTGGGATTTATTCCTGACGTAACTTTGCGAAAGTGCTCACAATGAGGGCCTGATGAGTGGTTTGAAACACCAACTCCATGCTGTGGTAATTACTGTACATTCAGAAGCTGCCTGGTTTACAGGAGCACCATGGCCATGATGGAGAGAGCAGGAGGGTGCGGGTGGTGGGGGATGATTTAAGCAGCAGGTTTTGGCTGACTGCACCTTTCAGAGCCCAAAAGCACCCCACCAGCTTCACCTCGCAGGAAATCCTGCCTGGAGATGTTGGATCAGATACTAATACGTTAACACTGGTGCTGCTGGGCCTGGCCATGTGCCTGCTGTCTCCAAACCCATCAGCTATGAGAGAGGCCTTCTGTGGGATTATGATGTCTTCAGGAATGATGAAGGCATCTACGTGTGCTCTGCTGTGATTGGTGAAGGCTTGTTTGTTTAGGAAGGGATTCTGGATCCTCTATGAAATGTTCAGTATCTACAGTTTATTACTCAGAGTCTGCTGTGCATAATTCATTATGCACTATGAATTACACCGTGTCTACTATGAATCATTCAGTGTTCACTATGAATAACTTAACATCCACTATGAATCATTCAGTGTTCACTATAAATAACTTAAATCCACTATGAATCATTCAGTGTTCACTATGAATAACTTAATATCCACTATGAATCATTCAGTGTTCACTATGAATAACTTAATATCCACTATGAATCATTCAGTGTTCACTATGTATAACTTAAAATCCACTAAGAATCATTCAGTGTTCACTATAAATAACTTAAATCCACTATGAATCATTCAGTGTTCACTATAAATAACTTAAAATCCACAATGAATCATTCTGTGTTCACTATAAATAACTTAAAATCCACTATGAATCATTCAGTATCCACTATAAACAACTTAAAATCCACTATGAATTACTCCGTGTCTACTATGAATCATTCAGTGTTCACTATGAATAACATAATATCCACTATGAATCATTCAGTGTTCACTATAAATAACTTAAAATCCACTAAGAATCATTCCGTGTTCACAATTACTTTTTTCTTTATATATTGTGCATTATTTAGTACTGACTGAATAAATCAGAATATACTAAGAATCACTGGTTATCCGCTATGAATTACTCCATATCTATTGTGCATTTTTTAGTATCCACTATGAATTACTCCATATCTATTGTGCATTATTTAGTATCCACTATGAATTACTCCATATCTACTATGAATCATACGGTGTTCAGTGTGAATTATTCAGTATTTACTATGAATCATTTAACATCCAGTTTGAATTGCTCACTGTCTGTTGTGCATTATTTGGTTTCTACTATGAATCATTCAGTATCCAGTATGAACTCCTCCATATGGATTATGAAACATTTAGCACCCAGTATGAATTACTCAATATCTACTATGAATCATTTAGTATCCAATATAAATTACTCTCTGTCTGTTGTGCATTATTTAGTATCTACTGTGAATTATTCAATAACCAGTATGAATTAGTACATATCCACTATGAATCATTGGGTATCTGGTATGAATTAGTCCATATCCACTATGAATCATTTAATTTGTGGCACAGCAGGATTGAACAAACACTTTTTTACAAATACTGACCGTTGAATATATTAACGTTAGAATTATGCATAAATATGCATCACTGTGCATAACCCTAAAGTCTTAAACCTTTAAAGTGTGTCACACACACACACACACACACACACACACACACACACACACACACACGCACGCACACAATCCATACATACCGTTCCACACTTCCACCTTGCAGTGATGGAACCATCTGGAGTTTTTTCTGCCTGGCTGGTGTTTCTGTCCCATAGTGAGAGTGAGTGTGTGTGCAAGGAGAACCGCCCTCGCCCCCTCCCTCTGCCCGTCTATCACTAAATAAATATATAATCATCATCCCACACTCAGTGCATTAGGTCAGCCATGTGTGATAATTGGATATAACGGTGAGATTAGTGATCCTTTTAACGTTGAGGTCTGATTAAGGCAGAAGTTGTTGTCATTCAGATGCTGTGTCACCTTCAATTACATGGGGGTTACTGAACTGCACCACTGTCCTGCGCTTATTGTTGCCTGGACTGTTGTCTACCTTTGTCTGTGTGTGTGTCTGTGTGTGTGTGTGTGTGTGGGTGTGTGTGTGTGTGTGTGTGTGTGACCAAATTCACCTAAAGGAAACTTGAAAATGGCACTATCTGCTTTGTTGTGCCACCATGAATGAGCTCACCATGTTCTGAAAAGTGCTTATGAAGTTTTTAGCAGCTGAGGTATAAAAAAAATCCATTCATCTGTCGGCTCGGTGCTCTCTGTGCTTTATGTACAAGCATCTCTGCACTGTCTCCCGTTAAAAGCCTAAAAACCCTTATATAACCTCTCCTGAACTCAGTATATACTACAGTAAGCCTGTGTGTGGGTGTGTGTTTGTGTGTGTGTGTGTGTGGCTGCTTGTGGATGTTTTGGCACACACAGCCATTATCCACTCGCGTGTGTACAGCAGTGTTAGTAATAAACGATGCAGGGCTGGAGAAAGTGAAAGAGTCAGAATACTGGCTAATAGGCTCTAATGCAGTGTGGAAGAGAGTCGGGAAAGCCGGTAGGACACTGAAGCAGGGAAGACGAGTCTGGAAAAGGTGTTGGGACACTGAAGCAGGGCTTAAAGGGTCAGTGAAGCTGGTAGGACACTGAAGCAGGGTACAAAAGTCAGGAGAAGGTGGTAGGACACTGAAGCAGTGGTTAAAGGGTCAGGAAAGGTGGTAGGACACTGAAGCAGGAGTTTAAAGGTCAGGAAAGGTGGCAGGACACTGAAACGGGTTAAAGGGTCAGGAAAGCTGGTAGGACACTGAAGCAGGGGTTAAAGGGTCAGGAAAGGTGGTGGGACACTGAAGCAGGGAAGAAAAGAGTTGGAGAAAGCTGGTAGGACACTAAAGCAGAGGTTAAAGGGTCAGGAAAGCTGGTAGGACACTGAAGCAGGAGTTAAAGGGTCAGGAAAGCTGGTAGGACACTAAAACAGGGGTTATAGGGTCAGGAAAGGTGGTGGGACACTGAAGCAGGGAAGAAAAGAGTTGGAGAAAGCTGGTAGGACACTAAAGCAGAGGTTAAAGGGTCAGGAAAGCTGGTAGGACACTGAAGCAGGAGTTAAAGGGTCAGGAAAGCTGGTAGGACACTAAAACAGGGGTTATAGGGTCAGGAAAGGTGGTGGGACACTGAAGCAGGGAAGAAAAGAGTTGGAGAAAGCTGGTAGGACACTAAAGCAGAGGTTAAAGGGTCAGGAAAGCTGGTAGGACACTGAAGCAGGAGTTAAAGGGTCAGGAAAGCTGGTAGGACACTAAAACAGGGGTTATAGGGTCAGGAAAGGTGGTGGGACACTGAAGCAGGGAAGAAAAGAGTTGGAGAAAGCTGGTAGGACACTAAAGCAGAGGTTAAAGGGTCAGGAAAGCTGGTAGGACACTGAAGCAGGAGTTAAAGGGTCAGGAAAGCTGGTAGGACACTAAAACAGGGGTTATAGGGTCAGGAAAGGTGGTGGGACACTGAAGCAGGGAAGAAAAGAGTTGGAGAAAGCTGGTAGGACACTAAAGCAGAGGTTAAAGGGTCAGGAAAGCTGGTAGGACACTGCAGCAGGAGTTAAAGGGTCAGGAAAGCTGGTAGGACACTAAAGCAGGGGTTTAAAGGTCAGGAAAGGTGGTGGGACACTGAAGCAGGAGTTTAAAGGTCAGGAAAGGTGGTGGGACACTGAAGCAGGGGTTAAAGGGTCATAAACGAGGCTGTGAAAGCTTGAACACAAGGATAGAGTGATCAGCTGAAATAAGGGTATAGAGGTCGTCTTAGAAACATACATCTTTCCTTTCTGCTTCCAAACTTATAACTCTGTCAGTCTGTCTGTCCCTCGTGTTCACGAACCAATCGGCATGTGCCTCGAGTTCCGGATCCAGAAATTGACCCATCTCGTGTGTTATTCTTGAGTGCTTTATTTGTTATTGCATGTCTAAGCAACGATGCCTGAGAGGAATGCAAATGGTCTCCTTTCAAAATGTCATTAAAAAATCATTATTGGCTCACTTTGACCTTTCTTTGAGTAACCATGCCTCTGTGCTTAATTTGGCATACATTATTGATGGGGACCCATCCGCACTCGCAGAACAACTTCTCTTCTCCGTCTCTGTCACTCATTTACACAGGAAACAGATGCAGGTCCGGCGCAGCGCTGTGTAATTCCGTCAGCGCCGTTTGGCTCTTCGCCATGGACAATTAACCCCCGTGTTTTACAAAGATTAATCCATAAGCGTCCTCATTTTGCCCGCTCTAATATGTCCTCCGTACAGTGGATCACAGCTGATTCACCGAAGTTAAGACGCTTCCGTTTATGCTCAGGAGTGAAGCTCGATTCGGGTTCCGTTCGTTTGACCTGTGAAGGGTTAATAGGTTCTAACGAGGCAGGACAAGATATTAAACAGCGAAAATATCAGCGAATCTTAATTTATCAACACGATAAAAGTATATATACATAACACACATCTATTAAAATTTTAGAATGTATGGAGGTGAGGAATGAAGATATGCACAGAATGTATAGAGAGAATAAATCGTACATAGACAGTTAATAATGTCTCATAATCATCAGGAGGAGACTATAAGAGGAGGGGACTCTGTTTAGGAAGCCGGTCCCCGTTTTGAGACGTGGAGGTGGGAATGATGGAGGAACCTGTTAAAACGGTGGGAATGAGAGGCTGCAAAGACTGTTGTAGACACGTGAACATGATCAGGACGGAACTTATAGGATGTGAGAGGAGGAGGAGCTTCAGGTCTGTTCCTTCACAACCCAAAAATAAATATTGTTGTAAATAAAGTCCAAAATGAGGACTTTAATGGAGAAGGAACAAATGTTCTTCATTTAAATGGAAGTCAATGTAAAATAAAAATGACTGAAAGTACTGAAAGTAATTTATTAAATACCGTAATATCCAGAATATAAGCCGCACCCAGAAAGTTTAATAATATAAAATAAAATAACATATATAAGAAGAAAAAGCTGCACCTCATTATAAGTCACATGGTTTAAAGCGTGAAAAAAGAGTAGCGACTTATAGTCCAGAAAATACGGTAATCATTTCTATTTATTTTTATGTTGCTTATTTTTTGACCCATATTTTCTATATGATTTTAGATTTTTTATTGTTTATAAAATCAGCATTTTAAAGCATTTTACTGTCAGTTGTTCCACAGTTGTGTGACTGACTGTCACCGATTTGATCTGATTGGCTTAAGTTTCGATGTCTTGGAGCATTTCTATTGGTCCAATTTCGACATGTTTCCCTTTTTCACCCAAAAGCCCCGAATCTCCATTTTTCTGTAACTGTCTCTACTCTTCTGCTGCAAAGGCTTTTCACTGGATTTGGGAACATTGTTAGGATTTGATGGTATTCGGGACACATATCTACATAATAACAATAATATATCATAAATGAAATAAATCATTTGTAATCAAATGAATTGTAAAATTAAATCAGACATGTCTGTTCACAGCAGGCACCAGAAAATGTAAAGATTTTAATATTTGAAGTGACTGGATGAAATTTACACAGTAACTCAGAGTTTAAGGGGTTAAAAACTTTAATTAGTAAAATTTCTTCTTTTTAAAAGGAGCTTCATAATATAAAATTTATCACATATAATAAAAAGTTCTATATTCAGTAAGTGTATTCGTTTTATTTTATTAATTCATGTTGAATTTAAAGTGTTTAAGTGAAGGTTTAGCCTTTAAAAGGTTATTAATTATTATTAATTATTATTACTTTTTTTTAGCTTTTTTGTTTATGTATTTGTTTATTTATTAGTGCATTAATATCACATTAACTGTAAACATCTGAAACCTGTCAAATGATTTGACAATTAATTAGCAGATATTATTATTAAATCTATAATATACAAATATTATTGATCTTGATATCATTTTAATATTTTAATAATGTCGTCATTGCATGAATAGAGAACAGCACTGTTAGTTTTGCATGTGCAGAAAAGGTTCTAATGGAACATCAGCTCCAGGGTGAAGTCCTATCATATCTGTAATCGGAACGTCGTTACAGGTTATGAGTAATTAACGCTTGGAAAAGTATGAAAGTTTGATAAGCTGTTGGTGAATATTTCATCGGCGTGTGAAAGGCGCAGAGCGAAATGGACGGCAGAGGAGAACACAAGTTGGTCCGAGTTTATGCTCAACCTTTCCTTTTTTTCCTCCGCTCTTCGCAGTGGTCGTGGTGAAGCACTCAGGCGCCACTAAAGTACCTATGACATAACCACGTCTCCAACTTTCCACTAATTGGGATATCAATAATTAACAGCCTCATAAATTATCGAACTCAATCACGTTACGTGCAGAACCAAAACTGTTGAGAAGGACATTCCGATATTTATTCATCCAGGACAAAGTTCAGGCTCCGCTCTCAAACCTGGGTTCCTCTGCTTGATTATGTAACGGATCTCCTGTGTTTGAGAGACGGCTCCGCGGTGGAGCCCTCGGAGGACGGAGGAGGAGACTGAACAGGCCGATTGCAGTTCCTCCCTTTAAACTGTGAGTATTTCGACGTTTTCTCTCTAATCCTGCTTTACTTTCCATGCAGCTCCAGGCAGCAAATCACGTCGGAGAACTTTGAGTTTGAGTGAAAGTAGTGTTTACGTTTTCCCCGACCTGCTGCAGACCGATCGGCACGGCATCATGTCCATCTTCGGTCCAGCGGTCTAACATAGACCGGCCTTAGTCTGTGAGCGTGGCTCGTTATTTCTTCACACACCTTATGAATCCGATTCGTTTGAATGCAGACCCTCGTCGCACGGCTTCCCCTCCATTTCTCTCGGCCTTAATTTCCCTCTAACGTCTTTATCTAAATGTCCCTGCAGTGGGGAACCGAACGTTTAAGTGGTTAAAAGCATAGCTTCACTATCGGATTAAGAACGATTACTTAAATCACTCCATTGATTTGCCTCCTAATGATGTAATTGTGTTGTTTAAACGTGTTTAAAGCAGCCTGCCTTCTCTCATTGATTGTGGGGCTCGTTTTTGGACCCGCATTAAAAAAAAAAACCTACCTTTTAAAACACAGGAATGACGGTGGGGTTTTAGAAAATGCTGAATTATTGAATAAATATTTGAAATTAAGCTTCAATATATTTCAGGACGTTTATAAAAGGACCATTGTGATGCTCTGGTAAGTGCACATGAAACAAGATGTATAAGGTTAAGGATTATTTATATATTAGAAGCTTAAGAAATAATAAGGATGTAATAAAATAAGCACACACACACACACACACACACACACTTCTATATAAATGAACTATATTCATTAACCTGGCAGATGTTAGTCACGACTGTTCCCTCCTGAACACACTGTACGGCGTCTTTGGTACATTTTCCCCCAAATATATTTCAGCGTTCAGGTGTTTATTTTTAGGCGTGTGACTTTGTGCCCAGTCCGTCATTAGTCAGGGGTTGAATACATCTGAATCGCTTTTCTCCGTGCAGAATAAAGAGCCATCTTCCATGACGGAGAAGAGAATGATGGCCATTGTTGACACTCAAAGGCTGAATTCCGTGCAGGTGACAATGCGCTGACATTTACAGCGATCAGGAACAGAGCACGTGTGTTTCACTGCGTTTGTGTGAAGGAATAAAGCCGAGTCACGAACAAAGCCTCGTCTTCAGAGTGTGAGGATCTGAGGCAGAGCTGGACGGATGAATTATCTGCATTAGAAAAGCTGCACTTCTTCACCTGCTGCTGCTCCTCCTGCTTCACTGATGCACAGCAGGTCAGCATGAGAGTTACTGTATTATTGGTTCATCTCACGCCTCCAGACTAAATTTGCGGGATGTTTTCATAGCGAGACATGTGTTTATTTACCGTTTTCCTTCTTTAATAGTCTTATGAGACACACATGCAGGACATCCTAGGCTGCTCAAACATGTCTTTTACATACTTCATTTTAATCAAAACTTAAGTTTTGTGGCTTAAAAGGACTAAAAATATGTTTACATTTTAGAAAACCTGATGGGTTTTATGTATCAGTGTTTTCTCTTTTCAGGACTTTTATTATGAAATTTGAAAACTGCGTGAGCAAAGGAAGAAAGCAAACAGCCCCTCCCTTCTCATTTTCCTCTGTAGCACAATATCAGTGATGTCATCAGCTCAGGTTGAGCATCAGCCCCGCCCCCTCTCTCTGATCAGTCAGAGTCTGTATGCAGGTTGATCATGTCCACATGGTTTCTGTGCCATTTAAACTGGGATTTAATTCAGTTTTCCAAGCTGGATTACTGTCATGTGTGAGAACCCATGTCAATAAAACCTCAGTGCTGGATAGAGTACGTCTCATCGTGTGTTATGATATCTGTATCATGTCTGTAGGTTAATCCGATCCTGAGTTCCGAAGCCTAGAAAACGGCGTGTAACTGCCCGCAAAGTGCGGCTCCTGGAAGAGTTGAATGGAGCCTGATAACGAAGCTGGCTGTTGAAAATGGTTTGTGGTTTAATACAATACTGTTGGTTTAATGAATCGCTCCACACAAAGCGTCCGACGCTCTTTTGTTTGGAGCAGTTTACGTGAATTAACCCAGCGCTTTAAGCTGTTTGTGAACCGAGGCCGTCCTTTAAGATAATCTAAATTGAAATAGGATTATATAAAGGAAAACAATTCGAGTGTCCCACTTGTAACGTAAGGTTCTCTAAGCGTGGACGCTTTCAGACCGAAAGGTTTGACTGTAAGCCGGTTAGGTTGTGATTTTCGCTCCATCATTACACATCATTAATTCCCGCAGCCGAGGCCCTGATGCGTCTCTGAAAAGTTCCCAGACGAACCGCTTTTGTCCTTCCAGTTAATTAATAAGCTCCAAAAGTTTCCCGTCATCGCTGATAGGTCTTAGGAACTTCTCCGAGATGTCCCCCTCTTTATTTTTTACCTCTTTTTTTTTTTTTTTCCTGCACGGATGCCGATGTCATCCCTTCATAGCTTGTTCCAAATGTCAAGTACTTTGTCTCCTGCTGCCTTGATGACAGCACCAATTAGTCTATTCATGCTTCATTAACGGCCCATTTTTAATCAGAATTAAAAGTGTGAGCAAAGAAAAATACACACACACACACACACAGATTCGTACTCTCACACACACACACACACACACACACACACACACACACACACACACACTAATGTACATTTTAAAAACCGCACCCCATGCTGTTCCTTAAACCGGCTGCAGCCGAACCTTTTGACTCCACTGACGATTAGCAGTGTTTAAAGTGGCCCTGCTCGCTTTTTCCCGCCACTTAAAGAAGGAAATATCGCCGTTAATCACTCTGCGATTCGCTGTTCAGTGCCGGTTCACAAGCATGTCCTCAGGGTTGACGTGGGGTTGATGTGAGTGGTGCTCAGGTCTGGCCTCTCGGCTGGCCCCGTGTGCGCTGGGATGGGGGGGGTGAGGGGGCGTGAATGGCACTCGAACGTGGCTTTGACCTTGTTAAAGGAGAACAAGGAGTTTTTGGGCTCGCTCCATCTCGGAGACACGCTCTCCAAAGACACATGAATGGAGAGGCTATCTGGCTTTGTCGCTTTTCATTAACCTCACGGACACAGCTGTCCTGGGACACGGACACACACACACACACACACAGGCATCCATATCCACACATCTGTGCATCTCTATCTCCCCCTCCCTCTTTGTGCCTCATCCAGTGAACAGGGAGCGTGTGTATTCCCAGTGCGCCGTATTTCATATAGTGTGCTGAACGGGAATTATGCAGTGATAGGTTCCAGGCTGGTTCTACAGGAATCCTGTTATATGACAGGCATGTAAGTGATGAGTGATGGCTGTTCTTCTCTGCTGCTGTTCTCGACCAGGGTTGAGGTAGCTACCCTCCTACATGCTGTCGTCCTGTCCTCCAAGACGGTGATGCTCTCGATGAGTGGTGTACACCACTGTACTGTACTCCTTATATACAGTGCATACACACACACACACACACACACACACACACACACACACACACCGCTCTCTGGTACTCTCAATGTAGAGAGAGTTCATTCAGCACCATTCTGGAGCATTTCTATTTGTATGAAAGCTGAATTTTCCCTTTTTGATCCAAAAACTGATCCTTGTAACTGTTTTTTTTTTCCTTTTGTCCTTTTGATCTTTTTGACACTACAGCATTCCAGGACACTGTTTGACGTTTTGCATTTCTGATGCACGATCCCTGTATCTCCATTTGAAACATTTGATATATTCTTTAAATCTGTGAATCTCAACCTTGTTATTAAATTTAACGAACGAACGAATCCACTATTTTCACGTAACACTGTCTTCAAACCCTATTGTTAAATCGGAATTTCACGACGAACGGACCAGATGATCCATAATGGCTTTATATACATTCCGAAGTCCTCTTATAAAATTCTCCTTCAAAAGCAGTCAGTAGTGGGGTGTAGCTCAATGCGAAGACATTTGACTTCGCAACGACAAAGAACTCTAAACATCTTCACGCAGGGCATGAATCCAAACCGTGTCTGTGAGCAGCAAGTCTTTCATCCACAAAATATAAGGGTTTTAACTTTGGTTTTCTTTGATGTAGGCCTTTAAATGAAGCCGCTGCCGTTCTTTCAGGAGGTCGAAGGCTTGGTTCGAAGGCCGGAGTCCTCCGGACCCCGTCCGAACCCCGCGATGACCCAGCGCACGTGGTTTAATACTGAACGGACTCTCGGCCAGGAGATGTCAGGATGCTGCATATTTATAGTTCACACGGTCGTGGAAATCTGATTAAAGCTGAGAGATTCTGAGAGCTTTTCTGCATCTCTCTGTCAGAAGCTCACCGTACACCCAGCCTTAACTCATAAATATAAAATGGCAAATCTAATTCCATTTCACACACCGGTGTGAGACCGTCCGGGCCTTCGGTATCGATAACTCAATCCAAATCTTATAGGCGATAACGCTGAACGCGTGCTTTTATATTACTGCCTTTTCTATTATGAAAAACGTGGGTCTTGATGTTCCTGCAGTTATCTTTCTCTGGAACACCTTAACCAAACTTTTACTCTCCCTCTTAACGTCCTCCTCCGGTTCTCGCCGGAGATTAAAACGCGGACAATAATGAAGATGGAGTTAGCTCAGCTCGGCGCTGGGATCCTGAATGCCATTTCCTGCATGAATGGAAATCGCACGCCATCAGACTGAGGTTATCAGAGCCTCTTAATTCTTTTAAATGAAAATATTTTTTTGGCGATGGCTTTGGCATCCCGGCTTTTTAATTAGGAAAGCGGCTTATTAGCATTCAAGGTTGACATCACACACAAAGTCATTCTCCATTAAATTGAACATACGGTTTGGCGAGGCCGCCCTCGCGCCGCCAGGACACCTCGCGTCTCAGTGTGTTCGCAGTGGACGGCAGTGCGTCCCTCTCTGGCATTGCCCACTCTGTTATTTGTGAAATTACACTTTCGATCCTCTTGTCTGTTTCATATTCCATAACGTGATTTTTCCCTACTGCTCCCGGCCGGCTCTCCGAGGCGTCCTCGTCTCCTGCGAACTCTTAAAGTGCAAGTGAAGCGTGGAGGTTTGTGATGGTCATGGCAGGTGCCTCGAAATGACGTGCACAGTGGGCTCCATGCTGCTTTTACAGACAGAAGAACAGGAAGAACATGTAGCACCGGGGTCCACATGGAGTCTGACTGCATTCTTCTGGAACTGATGGTCCAGGAATGATGCCGTAACTCTCAGGAAGTGTTAGCCATTATGGCTTTATGGGGGGAGGTTTTAGGGATTGTTCATTATCGCTGGTGTGATGATTGATCAGTTATTCAGGAATCGGTTTATTAAAGATCTCGAGTGTGTGACTGGTCACTAGAATGAAGGAGGTGAAAGAAGGTTTTTCTTTTTAATGGATCATTTAAGAATCAGCTACCGTTTATTAACTGATTATTTACAAATGATTCTGATCAGTTCTTACTAATTTAGTTGGAGGTTAATTAGGAAGCGTGTTTATGAGGAATTTGTAGTTTATTGAGGGATAATTTAGGAACTGTCTGTTGTTGATTTACTGGACAATTTATTTAATGATTTATTGAATGATGATTTGGGAATTCTCTGTTATTAATAGATTATGGATTGTTGATTCAGGAATTGTAATGTATTACAGGATTAGGACTTTTTATTGGCCTATAGAGTTGTATTTTTTATTGGCGGTTTAGGAATTTTCCGTTATTATTGGTTGTATTAAGTGGTGATTTAGGAATTTTCCGTTATTATTGGTTGTATTAAGTGGTGATTTGGGAATTTTCCGTTATTATTGGTTGTATTAAGTGTTGATTTAGGAATTTTCCATTATTATTGGTTGTATTAAGTGGTGATTTAGGAATTTTCCATTATTATTGGTTGTATTAAGTGGTGATTTAGGAATTTCCCATTATTATTGGTTGTATTAAGTGGTGATTTAGGAATTTTCTGTTATTATTGGTTGTATTAAGTGTTGATTTAGGAATTTTCTGTTATAATTGATTGTATTAAGTGGTGATTTAGGAATTTTCCATTATTATTGGTTGTATTAAGTGTTGATTTAGGAATTTTCCGTTATTATTGGTTGTATTAAGTGTTGATTTAGGAATTGTCCATTATTATTGGTTGTATTAAGTGGTGATTTAGGAATTTCCCATTATTATTGATTGTATTAAGTGGTGATTTAGGAATTTCCCATTATTATTGATTGTATTAAGTGGTGATTTAGGAATTTTCCATTGTTATTAGTTGTATTAACTGGTGATTTAGGAATTTTCCATTATTATTGGTTGTATTAAGTGGTGATTTAGGAATTTTCCGTTATTATTGGTTGTATTAACTGATGATTTAGGAATTTTCCATTATTATTGGTTGTATTAAGTGGTGATTTAGGAATTTTCCATTATTATTGGTTGTATTAAGTGGTGATTTAGGAATTTTCGTTTATAATTGATTGTATTAACTGATGATTTAGGAATTTTCCATTATTATTGGTTTATAATGTGATGATTTGACATAGTTTTGTTATTATAATGTTATATAGTGTGATATGTGTATTCTAATGTTATATAGTTTGATGATTTATTAATTTTCTGTTATTGATTTATTGAAGAATATAGGAATAATTTATTGAGAGGTGATTCAGGAATGTTCCATTATTATTGAATTGAACAGAATTTGCTGTTATTAATGGTTTATAGGTGTGTTTGTTATTAAATGTTATATAATATGACGATTCATTAATTTTCAGTTATTGATTTATAACAGAATAATACAGGAATAGTTTATTGAGAGGTTATTTAGGAATTGTCTGCAATTATTGGTAAATTATATGATTATTTTAATACTGTTCTGTCATTATCTGGGCATCTGAGGCAAACCTGCCTCATCAGGACAAATTAAAAGCCTCAAATGTATCCGATGCTTGTTTTTGGTTGGAGCACATTTATTGAGAAGTGCCCCAGACTGGTCGGGTGATGCCCCAGCATTACACATCTGCCCTGAGCATGCAAAATGTATGAACAAGCTAAAAATACACTCTTTGAAGGTAGTAGGACACCTCAGCGAGGGTCATGACTCCTGTGTGATGGGGTTACGTGAGTAATTCATTAGGTGATTTATTTATTTTTAAGACATATTTGAACATCTGGCCGTGGCACGACAGCCCGGACCCCTCGGTGTTTGGGTGACGTCTCTGAAGTAGTGAGAAGTCTCTGATGAACTGTGACTTCCCACCAAAGTCACAAGTGAACCTGTAAGCCGATGACATTCACACAAACTCCGCACATCTGTTCTGCAGGCAGTCTTCTATTCAAACTCTGCAGGAGCCCTGCTTCCCTCTTTTATTCCATTCTTTAAGGTTTCAAACTCACAGAAAAGGAAGAAGCTAAGGTTTGGGCACCTTGCACAGCTGGGTTTCTGTAGCACCTCCTCCAGCGGGTATCACAGCTTGTAAAAACATTCTGTTGCAGCTCTTTCAGTTCATAATTGAGGAATTTTCACTCGTTTTTCCAGCAAAAGGAAATGAAGCTCTAGTTCAGTGAGATTCTTGGCTTTTCTTGCTGCTGTTTCGAGGTCTATCCAGACATTTCTGATGGTGGTTGAAGGACTGTGAGAGCCAAAACTTTTACCTTGCCCCTTTTGAGGTAGTCCATTGTGGATGTCGGGGCACGTTTCGGATCATGCTCCTGGTGTAGAAGCTCCTCCTATTTTTCAGCTTTACCCTTTTTCCAGATTGTGAGATGTTTGGGGTTTGGTTCCAGAATTGCTGGTATTTAAATGAATCCATTCTTCTACCATGGAAATGTTCCACTGGCTGCAACCTAAGCCCACCGCACGATCCATCCATCCTCATGCTTAACAGCTGGATAGGTGTTCTTTGCATAAATTCATGCACCCTTTTATCTCCAAAGCCAGGAGGTTCAGATTTAAAACAGGTTTCAAAGCTCCATACTAATTGTACAGCGGTGCGTGAAAGTCTATGAACCTTTAGAATTATTTTGCATAAATTTGAGAGGAAACTGCTTCAGATTTCCACACAAGTCCTAAACGTAGATAAGGAGAACCATATCCAAACAAAGGAGACCGAAATATCACACCCATCACTTATACATTGAGGAGAACGGTCCGATAATCCAGGGGATCAGACGCAGCAGTGCTGCTGGAGGGTTTAAACACCGTGTCCA
This sequence comes from Acestrorhynchus altus, assembly GCA_034509495.1. Taxonomy (NCBI): domain Eukaryota; kingdom Metazoa; phylum Chordata; class Actinopteri; order Characiformes; family Acestrorhynchidae; genus Acestrorhynchus; species Acestrorhynchus altus. The sequence goes on along the minus strand of CM067506.1, from coordinate 37,373,248 downwards.
CTCACTGTCCACTCTATCAGACACTCCTACCGAGTGTCTCCACCTTGTAGATGTAAAGTCAGAGACAGAAGCTCATCTGTTTCTGCACAGTTTGTGTTGGTCGTCCTCTGGTCCTTCATCAGTGCTCACAGTCGGCTGGACATTTCTGGTTGGTGGACTGTTCTCGGTCCAGCAGTGACACTGAGGGGTTTAAACACTCCAGCAGCACTGCTGCGTCTGATCCACTCGTACCAGAAACACACACTAAGACACCACCACCATGTCAGTGTGACTGCAGTGCTGAGAATGACCCACCACCCACATCATAGCTGCTCTGTGGTGGTCCTGTGGGGTCCTGATCGTTGAAGATCAGGGTGAAAGAAGACTATGGTCTGCAATTATAGAACTACAATCAGTGTATCAGTGTACTGAAGTATAGTCCCTTATATCTACAGGACAGTGACCTTTCCCTGACCTGCACCGTCAAAAGGGAAAGTTATTTGACCCGCAGGTCAGCGATGAGTTAAATTGATGTGTTTTCACTTTCTCGAAGCAGTATGTTTTCGTTTTTTTTTCCCTCTTTTATTCACCGTTTTTCCGTTTCCCTTTATTTAGGCGGCATCAAATCACAGGCTCTCCTGGAGAGACAGAAGTTGTTGCCTTGAGTTGTTGTCGTGTCCCGCTGTGTTTAAGATAAAAAGGCACTGCTCGGAATGAGCTCCCCCCACTGTGCGGGGAACAGGACAGCGCGAGCGCCGCTGCGTCCACTGGGTCGACCTGCTGGAACCTGCTCTTGGCGCCTGTTAAAGTGACTGTATGCACGGCGTGCTCTGCTTGGTCACGGCCCGGGTGAGCTGGGGCGTACTGTACCACTATCAAAGAGCGGCATGCTGCCAGGTTTGCCAAACGAGGAGAAACGAGGTTACGTCAAAAAAAGAAAAACAGAACAAAAATAAAGGCTGCATATACTGATGAAAAGCAGGGAGGAGAACGTCTGAATGTCAGAAGACCGTAGTGGGTGAGGACATGAAAAGGAATTCATGAAAGCCTTACCTTTCATTAATATCACCAAGTCCCAGTTTCAGTCTCAGGAGCCCCCGTTGCATCATAGGTGGGACGATTAACCTGTCTGGGGGTCACTCCGGGATCCAGTGGTGACGCTGCACATGCGACGATGAGCTTTTCGCGCTGAATTCTTTATTTAGGACTGTAATTTAACAGGCAGGATCACACAGCAGGGGTCTGTTCATGCGTACACTGTATCACTGTATGGCCAAAAGTATTGGGACACCTGCTGACTCATTCTTCTGGAATCAGAGGTATTAAAAAGAGTTTATTCTGCTTTTGCTGGAGTGACTTTTTCTACCATTCAGGGAGGATTGGACAGTAAATTCTGGAGCATTGCTATGAGGATTTGATTGCATACAGCAATTTTGCCCACCGTTGTGCATTTCTTTAAACTTAGGGGAAGGTAACAGCTTGGGCAGTCCATGGTTACGAGAACATAATGTCTCTGTACTGCATGAATAGAAGTTGGACTCTATTCATATAATGGAAGGAGTTGTTTTGTACTGGGCCTTGTTTTTGTTGTACTGGGAGGAGCTTTGGTTGGCCTGGGCGGGGTTTGTTTGTATTAGGAGGGGTTTTTGTTGTATTGGGAGGAGTTAGATTTGTCCTGGGAGGGGTTTGGGTTGCACTGGGAGGAGTTCTGTTGTACTGTGGAAGATTTGGTTTTACTGGGTCAAGTTTCAGTTGTACTGGGAGGGGTTCTGTTGTACTGGGAGGGGTTCTGTTGTACTGGGAGGAGTTCTGTTGTACTGTGGAAGATTTGGTTTTACTGGGTCGAGTTTCAGTTGTACTGGGAGGGGTTCTGTTGTACTGGGAGGAGTTCGGTTGTACTGTGGAAGATTTGGTTTTACTGGGTCGAGTTTCAGTTGTACTGGGAGGGGTTCTGTTGTACTGGGAGGGGTTCTGTTGTACTTGCTTCTTGGAGATGCATGTTTAAATGCATGTTGGTTGTGTTTACACATTGTGTGGCTTTGTGGCCTTATCCGGATAAATCTTGATCCTCAGGTTCCTCAGTTCTCCTTGGTGGTACACACAACCCAGAAATAACACTGACCCACACTGACAAAATACATTTACCCACATCACAGGCACCGGAGGGCTGCTGTTCCAGATAACATGCCCATGAGGGGCATTGTGTCCATGAGTTCCATGTTGGTAACATATATGGATGCCCACCAGCATTCCTGATGGGACCAGGAGGAGTTAAACATGGACCCCATCTGGATTACACACTGCACACAGTGAGATTAAAGTTGGCTATAATGATGGGGCCCATTTGGGAAACCCAACTGGGTCCCAGTGAAAACAGATTTCCAAACCCACTCAGAGCCCATGCCTCACTGGAACCCACCTAGATCACATTTCATACGTGAGCACATTGGCTGGGGCGATGATTGGGTGGGGTTGGTTGGGTGTTGTTGGAGCTTGAATGTTCTCACTCAGTTCTGCAGATGGTGTGGTAGGGGTGGAGTGTTGATTGAGCGTCCCACACATTTTCAATCAGGGACAGGTCTGGAGATGAGACCGACCACGGCGTAATATCTGTCTTCAAGACAAGATCTTGAGATGGTCACGGTCTCCTCACACGAATTTGTTGCTTGTTTCTACCAAGACAAAAGCAGGACTCATCAGGCTGATATGGCTCTGAGCTGGACTCTCTGGTGACGGTGGCAAAGAAGAGGACTATGGACAAACTACTGGACATTGTGGATGATGCCAGTCACCCTCTGCATCTATCTATCAATCACGTGACGTTCTGGTCCACGACACCATTGCAGTAATGTTCTGCATCGTGCCGCAGTCTGACGCTGGCACTAACAGGACGACTTTGGAGGACAGTTTCAGATTCTGCTTATATTCTGGTCTGGCTCTGATAAAACAACCTGCAATTCGTAGAGTGTTTTTCACGGCCTGCGTCCCAGAGTAACCTCCACAAATCACAGCAACTACAGCAAGCCAAGTCATTTCAGGGAGTGGGTGTGACTGTGGCATAAGCCCCGCCCCATTCCTATCCTGCACCCAAAGCCTTGCTCTCTCACTCTCACGGCTCTTTTATATGTCCTCTCACTCCTTTATTAGGTCGTTAGGGGTTTAGGGAGCCTGTTGAAGAGCAGGGCAGAAGACAAAATGCGAGCATTTAGAAAAATAGTCAAATTGATAATCACAATCTGATTTGATTTTTCCATTATCACATTTTCAGCCATGCGCATTAATAATGGAGGAGAGAAAGAGGGATGAGGGTGGAGAGAGGAGTTTCTGCAGCCATGTTCATATAAAGAGCTCAGTCCATACATCTCTCTCTCTCTCTCTCTCTCTCTTGCTCTCAATGAAATATTTCTCTTGAACTAAAGTGATTGTTTCAGAAATTCACACTCGGACACATTGTAGGACACAAGGGAGGAGCAACCTCAGTGAACACCATTCACTCATTTCATATTACCCTCAAACCCAGACCTCGGTAGATCTTACCCAAAACCAGCACAGTCAGACTAAATCAAGAAATAAGGGAATAATAATAATAATAATCATCATCATCATAATATTTATTATAAATTATTATTGGCCTTTTGACAGATCCTCATTATTATTTATTAGTTGGTAATGGGACCGAACACAGTGTAGTATCTGTGTCTTCAAGGCGAGATCTTGAGACGGCAGCAGTGTGTGGACGAGCGTCGTCCTGTTGGAACAGAGTACCGGAGTGTGTGACACCAGACCTTCTTTTTGGAGTCTTGGTGCTGTTCATGTGTCTGTGTCCTGTTGACGTGTCTTGGTGAGGTTAATATGTCTTGGTGCTGTTGGCGTGTCTTGGTGCTGTTGACGTGTCTGGGTCCTGTTGTCGTGTCTTGGTGCTGTTGACGTGTCTTGGTGCGGTTAATATGTCTTGGTGCTGTTGACGTGTCTTGGTGCTGTTCATGTGTCTGGGTCTTGTTGACGTGTCTTGGTGCGGTTAATGTGTCTTGGTGCTGTTGATGTGTCTTGGTGCTGTTGACGTGTCTGGGTCCTGTTGACATGTCTTGGTGCTGTTGACGTGTCTTGGTGCTGTTGACGTGTCTTGGTGCTGTTCATGTGTCTGGGTCTTGTTGACGTGTCTTGGTGCGGTTAATGTGTCTTGGTGCTGTTGATGTGTCTTGGTGCTGTTGACGCGTCTGGGTCCTGTTGACATGTCTTGGTGCTGTTGACGTGTCTTGGTGCTGTTGACGTGTCTTGGTGCTGTTGACGTGTAGTATCTGGTGCTGTTAACGTGTCTTGGTCCTGTAGACGTGTCTGGGTCCTGCTGACGTGTCTTGGTGCTGTTGATGTGTCTTGGTGCTGTTGACGTGTCTTGGTGCCTCCACACACACTTCTGCTGTCCAGCTCTGGTCATTCTGTATTTTATGCCAGTTTGTGTCGCACATACGTTGCGTGTTCTGGTTGTGTTGTTGTGCAGTATCTTCACTGCTTTCTCCGTGTTTAATGGAAGGGTTGGGATGTGGAACGCGTGTTTAGATATATCCCAGTAGTTGTTTTGCATTTTGAGAGCAGATGGTGGAGCTAAATAACCGGATGGTTTTAACACCATCTTCACAGTGAAGCTTGTCATGAATGTGTGATGGAGCTTTCTCCCTCATCAGCCTTAAAATTGTGTCTCTTTAGTATTCTCTCTCTCTCTCTCTCTCTCTCTCTCTCTCTCTCTCTCTCTCTCTCTCTCTCTCATTTACCTTCTCTGTTACCTCTCTACCGGTGGGTGGGTTTGCATTTGCCTTGATTCAAAAGGAAACCCCCGCTGTGTCCTTGAAGTGAGGAGTTGAGATTATTTTCAGGAGAAAAATCCATAAAGTTGTTGCTCTCTCTCTCTCTCTCTCTCTCTCTCTCTCTCTCTCTCTCACACACACACACACACACACAAACAATCCCAGCCCCTCTGACTCTGATATAAAGGGGTTTCATCATCTGGCCTTTCGCTGATGTAGATGTACACACTGTAAGGCAACGTTATTGTAACGTTTTATTGTCGTGTTTGGAATATTCAGTGAACTAGTCTTGTTTTTTTCACATCGCAGGTTGGTTTTGATTATTTTAGAAGGCAGATGAAGATCTCATAAAGGGTAGACGTGTCATTATCACATGACAACCAGTTGTTTTGAAGCGAGAGTCACAATTACATCTACATTTCAGGCGTTCGGCAGACGCTCTCATCCAGAGCGATTGACGAAAGGCTTCCGTTGTTCACTCGGAACGGATACACAGATACACAACATTCGAGAAATTACACTGTATCACCCGAGACGTCAGTGTCGTTTAATGAGTGTGAGTGACAAATGGACAGTAGTCTATTTATAGAAATACAAAGGGCTTCTGCCTGGTCAGGAGGTGGTCCTAATGTTGTGGATTACTGTAAACCGGTAAAACAATGCTGTGATCTCTTGAATTCTCTCAAACTTTTGACCGTGTGTGTGTGTGTGTGTGTGTGTGTGTGTGTGTGTGTGTGTGTGTGTAATATGATCACAATTATTGCATATTCACCTCAAAAACACTCTGGGTGTCCGTTTTACAACAAGGTGTGGACTATTCTTATTGTCCTTACAAGCAAAAAAACACATCAACACATCAATCAAACACTCTACCATGCGAGCTTGCACATTGCTGTAGGCAAGCTCCACAATACTGGTGAAGAACCACCGACAAGAGATGGCACGAATGATGTGTGTATGTAACTCTAGCCTAGGTGTGTGTAAATGAGGTGGTACTTTGGAACATGGTCTCAAAAGAAAACACTAGTGACTAGTAACAGAATCTTCATGAAGACCACATATGGAGTTTGGAGAAGATCTTCCGATTGACACTTGACAAATAAAGGCCAGTGTTTTCTTTATGGATTCCGTAAAAGACCCCTTTATTTGTAGGAATATACCCTTAATTTGTAAAGTGCAGAAAAAAGCAGATGGTGTAGG
>CM067506.1:37217267-37362267 GCA_034509495.1 Acestrorhynchus altus | reverse complement strand
AGTTTTGGAAGAAGAGATCTTGAGAGGAACCAGGACACGTCTTCAGTAGTATTGTTCAAAGCATCTGTTTCTTAAACTGTGGCCTTCTGCTGCCAGAGCCACTTAACTACCACACTGGACAGAGCTTGCTGGTGTGTGTGGGGTATAATGGTGAGCTCCCAGTCTGAGTCTAATGAAAGTGTGTCTCAGCGGTTCAGTCCTGCGTGTCGGCCGCTGGAGTCTGAGAGAGCAAAGCTGGCCGTGCCCTCTCTGGGTGGGTAGATGGCGCTCTCACCCCACATCACAACCAGGGCCAAGCTGGTGCCTGTTGGCCGTTGTATTGGAGCAGGGAACCTGGTGCGTTCCACAGTTAGTTCCGGCCCTACGATGTGATTGGCTGAAAGACTTGTTGGTTGCTAAGGCGATTCCTATGGTGGTTGCTATGGTATCTCAGGTCATTGCTGGTCATCAGGTGTTTACTGTGATGGTTGCTATAGTGTTGCTGTGGTGTTCCTGAGGGGTTACTATAGTGTTGCAGAGTCATTACTTAGTGGTTGGTACGGTTGTGTAAAATGGTTGCTATGGTGTTGTGGAGTGGTTCCTGTGGTGTTGATGAATGGTTGCTATGGTGTTGCGGAGTGATTACTATGATGTCGTGGAGTGGTTCCTATGATGTGGCTGAATGGTTGCTATGGTGTTGCGGAGTGGATTCTGTGGTGTTGCTGAACGGTTGCTATGAGGATGTTGAGAGGTTCCTATGGGGTTGCTGAGTGATCTTATATGGAAGTTATTTGAGAGGTGGAACGGCAATCGTTAGAGAGCAGCACTGACTCCATCCTCATTTCAGCATTTGCTGGTGCTCTCCATTCCTGTTTTAGTTGACTGGGAATTTTCCCACAATGATCCAGTAGACGGTACCGTTGTAGACAGTTCAAGGTTGTTAGTCACTGTTTGCAGTGTTTTTTTTTTCTCCATCTTTTTTTTGTTCTCTGTTGCTAACAGTGAGAATCTCCTCCTCCTGGTTATTTTCAGGCCTGGTATTTGAACATGTTCTGTCGAAGAAGTAATGAGGTCAGCAGCTGGTTGTTATTACGGCCAAACAGGAGACATGGAATGGCTTCAACCAGCATGTACTTCACAGGCTGGAGATGCTTATATATTATTTCTTCAGATTACACGTCCCTGAGCTCACAGCTGGCTTTTTGAACGGAGGAAGGCAGAGCCGCTGCTCTACAAAGGTGTTTAACTTCAGACCTGAAAGGACAGTTCCAGCCATTTTTCAGCGTTTGCTGGTCTTTGCTTTGCTTGGCAGATCGCGGGAGATTGGGAGTGAGACTGTCCTTGGAGTAACAGATGTGTCCAGGGCTGCAGTCTGCTCAGACTGGGGGTTGAGTTACACTGTAATAGGCTCTAAATCAGCGGGTCTTAATCCCAGGCCGGAGCGATCCCCATACACTGCCTAAGTGTAATGTTTTCCCAGATCTCTGACAGCAAGTTCACTCCACGAATCAGGGCTCGAGAGTTATCTGATGACCCGAGTCGGGCTGTTAGACGAGGACGGACGCTAAACTAGTGCTGAGCGATGGTGCATAAAATTCTACTAAATTCTATACTCTGCCAAACGGGGTATTTTGGCTTCATGAGATATTTAATTTTGCATTAATATCCAAATCTGCAGGTGGAAATGTCTTTTAGTGTATATGTTCTCTGATCTTGAGGACAAACAACACCGCAAATTACTAAATATGTATGTAAAATGTGAGACTTTATGATGTAATTTGTGATAAATCTTAAACAAAGCAACTGAAAATGAATTAATTCATGCATTTAAAGTAAATCTGCATTGAATCAAAGGCCAAACAAACTAAACTACACAATGAACACAGCGTGGACATAAGTATTGGGACACCTGCTCGTTCACCATTATTTCCAATGTCAAGGGCATTAATAAAGAGTGGATTCTGCTCTACTTGCATTCCAAGATTTGATTGCATTCAGCCACAAAAGCACGTTAAATCAGGACATCATCCCCAACTCCCCAACTCGTCCCAAAGGTACTGCTATTAGACATGGAGACAATAGGGTCATTTCTGTTCATGTGATAAAGAGGGTCCTATTCTATTGGCAGCACTTCTCTACAGGGACTAGACAAGCTGTGTGTGCACTTGCACATCTGTGTCAGCAATGGGTGCAGCTTAAAGCAGCTGAATGCCTTCAGTAGAAAGGACGTCCTCAAACTTTTGGACTTGGTGTGCAAATAAAGCAGGTCATTTAAAATTGTATATATTAAATTTCTAAAATACTTCATGAATATGATTTAAAAACAATATGTGAATAATTTATATTTGGTATGAAGATGTTGGTTCTCTCGGTGGGTGACGGGGTGGGCTTACGACTACATTCTGCTGAGCCAAATCAAACTTCCTCACAGGCCAGCTTTGGACCGTGGGCTACAATTTGGACAACTGGGCTTAAAACCGGTCAGAGACATCGTGCAGGATTTGGACGTGAATACATTTTTAAAAAGTTACCGTCAACATTAATTCATTGGTACAAATTGATTTTGATTGGTTTGTTTATTATTTAAAGTGCTATACATATGAATTATTGAACACACACACATACACACACACACACACACACACACACACCTTGTGTGAACAGAATATACACTGACTATATCAAACCCCGTACCGTGGTCTTACTGACTGTTGATTTATGATTTATGTGTTGAACCACTTCCTGTAGGAATGTGTGTGTTTTTAAGAAGCAGTCCTGACGTGTCTGCTGAACATTACACACACTGTGATATTCTACTAACGGGCGGCGTTGGCTCTCAGACGTTGTTAGCCATGTTGGCAACTTTGGGTCGGACTCTCTCACATTCCTGAGATCAAAGTCCTGCGCAGAGGCTTCTCTTTCCACAGGAACGTTCCCCGTGGCGTAGATCACCTATACTTACAAGTCAGGCTTAAACTGTACTGAGCGGATCGTGTGTTTTTGGGAACGTTCGTATATCATTTGATCCGGCTTTCCGAGTCTGAACTCTGTAACGATGCCAGCGGAGGGGGTTCAGCATTTTGCCGCTGGCAAAAGCTGCTTCTGCATAATATAGAGCCCTATTTATTTATTTATTTATTTATTTACTTATTTAGTAAGTAAGTAAGTAAGATCTAACCAGCTAATCAACGTGTCAACAGCTGTCAGAGAGTAATTCAGCTCGGAAAAGAGTTCAAATATACTGGTTTCCAGCTGAATTCACTCCCAGTTTAAATCCCAATGAAGCTTCCAGTGCATGTTTACTGCTCTGTCCACGTGAACTGCCTGATCAGCGATGCTCAACCTGCATACAGACTCTGACTGATCAGAGAGGCGGAGGCCAGCGCTCAACCTGCACACAGACTCGACTGATCCAGAGAGAAGAGGGGGCGAGGCTGATGCTCAACCACCATGCAGACTCTGACTGATCAGAGAGAGGCGGGAGCTGATGCTCAAGCCTGCATACAGACTCTGACTGATCAGAGAGAGAGGCGGGGCTGATGCTCAATCTGCATACAGACTCTGACTGATCCAGAGAGGGGCCGGGGCTGATGCTCAGCACTGCATCTGAGACTCTGACTGATCAAGAGAAGTATGGTATGATATATATAAAATATATATATATAAGAAATATATATATATATATATATGTTTAATTAAATTATTTACTTTTCAAACTATACTAAATAAGCAAGAATTGAGATACAGCTTTTTTGTATTTACATTAAACTGAAGGTTGTTTTTTATTTTTCCTATTTGAGGCTTTGATGAGAAAACCCAAGTGGGTTGCCAGTTCCACCCCCAACTCACACACACACACACACACACACACACACACACACACACACACACACAGGCCTCCGTATGTGACAGTTCATTTTGTACTGTCATCAGCTTTAGCTCATGTCAAATCATTGAAGCTGCAGAAGCTCTCCAGAGAAAAGTGTGATTGTGGTCCTTTCTCTCTCTCTCTCTCTCTCTCTCTCTCTCTCTCTCTCTCTCTCCCCCGTTCTCTTTCTTCATCATCCCGTAATATGAAGTATGACATTCTGTCAGAATGAAAGCATTGTTTTGTGTTGAGTTATGATACCTGCGAGGCCCTGCTCACAGAGATTACCTCGTGGCTGTTTAGCTAACCCGATAGAACAGATGGCCTGTCCAGTCTCCTGCCATGTCAATAGATACTGTGATGTTTAAGTCCCACAGATGGACGCGGGCCGTGGCGAGGCTGGCGGCCGCCGCCGCTGCAGTTTTTTGGCCTTGTTTCGTAAAAGAGTATTTTTCTTCTCCTCGGGACCCCTGTGACATTCGAGTGCTCGTACGCTCTTTCTTTTCGGGCTGCTTTTACGCTGCAACATTAATGACAGTGACCCGCGGTTGAACCCTTGCCGCCGCTGCACTGTTTCCCCTCCAAAGTGCAGCCAGGACTGTTTGTACAAAGTGCCTTCAGAGTGTCATGTTTCAAACAGACGGAGTGTCTGTCATTAAATAATTTATTCATATAAAGATGTCTTGACATGCCATTTAATATTTATTGCATTAAAAAAAAACGCGGCGTGGAAGGACGTCCCACGCAAGAAAAAGGAAGGGCTAGAAAAGGACGGGAAATATGCGTTTAAGAACCCGTAACGTTTTCCTTTTCAACGAACACCCATTTTGATTTACCGTTAAATTTGATAAAGCTCACAGCTGTTTCGTCTCAAATCCTTCTATTTGATAACTCGTAGAAAAATGATGAATGGTATTCCCCTCGCACAGCAGGTCTGCTTTCAATTAGAACCTTCTAGAAGCTCCGGGAAGGGGCTAATAGCTGGACTGAAAAATGACATATTACTCCAAATTATCCCGCACGGTGTTTTGATAACCTTACTTGAATACAAGTGTGGTATTCTTTAGTGGCTTTGCTTTGTGCTTTCAGTTCGGCTCTCATAACAAATCTTCGGGATTTAAGTGGCGGGCTGAAAAATTAGTTGAGCGAATGTGTCTTCAGGGAGCCCTGAACCTGGGCTGGAGTTCTCAGGACGCCTTTTTCATCTGTTTTTCATTTCTGCGCCTCACCAAGGACAATGCAAAGATGGGCAACTCGATACTCAAAGGTGGACTGCAACTATTTTTGGCTGACCTGGAGCTACAAGTATATTTGAGGATCAACGAGAGCAGAGCAGTGTTTTATGGAGAAGATCAAAGGTGAAATGGCTTGTATTAAAGACTGTAGTTCACCCCGTGCTTTTCTCCAGATTCGTCCTGCAGTGCCTGTCTTTCTGTACCGTAACAGTGTCGCTTTCGTCCCTGTTAAGGGGGCTGAGCTGTGAAATAGTCACTGTTTCAAAGCACATCAGTGAGATCTGGCCAAACTAACATATAGCCGTCAAACATGGTGGAGGTAGTTTCACATACTGTTACTGTACTTTTTCATTATATGTCCAGATAGTGTCCAACTGCCAAGAACTCCACACTAATTCTGTAGGATATTTTCATAGTTTGACGAACTTTTATTTGCCAAAACATTCATAACAGTATTCAGAAGAGCTTGTCTTTGTTGAGAAGTAGTGCCAATAGAATAGGACTCTCTGGAGCAGTTAAACAAACATGACTCTATTGTCTCCATGTCTAATAGCAGATGTGGACTAGAAGGTATGAAGACCCCCAGCATTGAGTTGTGGAGCAGTGAACTGTGTTCTCTGGAATGATGGAGCTCCATCCAGTACTTTTGGAGTGAGTTGGGGATGAGGTGGGGTGGTGATAATTGAGCTTCCTGAATGCAATCAGATCCTCACACCAATGTTGAAAAATCTAGTAGAAAGTCTTCCTTCAGGACTATGTGTTGGGGTCTCCAGCGTGCACTTCAGCGATTGGGCCATGGTCGTATCACTGTAAAGGATGGTAGGGGCTGTCAGCCTACCCCATGTGAAGGAGTTAAGGTGTCTCAGGGTCTTCTTCACGAGTGATGGGAAGGGGGATCATGAACGTAGGGTTAGGTGCAGTGGCTTCAGTGATGCGTTTGCTGTGATGGTGAAGAGAGCGCCATAAAGCAATGCTCTTGAGATACCAGTCAATCTGTGTCCCCACTCTCATCTATGGTCAGGAAGTGTGGGTACGGACCCCAAAAACCAACCAGAATTGGCTCCTTCACATTGAGAAGAGCCAGCTGTTGTTGGCACGACCAACAACATGGAAACACAAGGGAACACCCAGGACCTTCTGGCTTGGGAAGCATGAGGAACCCCCAGAAGGAGCTGATAGAACTTACTGGGGACAGGAATGCCTGGGTTTCTGTGCTTACCCAGTTGCCACCTTCACCCTGAATAAGGATGATGATGATGATGATGATGATGATGATGATGATGACTTCTTTAAAGTGTGCTTGATTTGCATTTAGAGTGTCCATCTCTTCAGCACCTTGGATTTACATGAAAGGTCTCAGGCAGCGTCATCCTCCTCCCGACTGTAGATGTCCGTCAAAATTGCATGTTTGCATCTGATGTTTGTCATATACCTAAAGAAAGCACATGATCAAAAGAGATGTATAGATTTGATGCAGCATCTTTGGAATTATTCATGATCTCGTAATTAGTTATGAGGCATGTACCGATCATAACATCATAACATCCATAATTTGACTTCGAAACGTTTCTCAAAGCAGCAAAAAGAACGCAGTGCTTCAAAATGTCTTATGCTTTAGTTCCTTTGAACTGGAAGCTACATTTTACACTTCGTCCTGTTTGCTGCTGTAAAGCTGATACTGGCCATCGCGAGAGCCGAGCAAAATGCTGCCGTTGGCGTGGTCCGCCGAGACCCCCTGAGTTGACAAAATGAAACATCGAAAGACACAAAATTCAGGGCTGAATTAAGTTGCAAGTCCATGACCCTGTTTGCTGGTTCACTGATTGTCCCTCCTTGGAGCCCTTTTGATGCCTACTGACCACTGCATACTGGACTCATCCCACAGGACCTGCCTGACCCAGTTGTCTAGAAGGTCACAGTTTGATAATCAGTTCAGTTTAATCAGTTCACCTTGCGGTGGTTTTAATGTTACGGTTCATTGGTGTAGAACTGTGGTTCTTTAAGTTTCTTTGTTCTCTAAATAGAACTGTTTTGAAGTAGTTGTGTCCATCACAGCAAAAAATAGTCTAACATGAAATATAAGGTCATATTATAGATGAATGATGAATTATTTAAAATTTTGAATGAATCGTGGATCACCTGCAATGTCCACGATATGCTTAGAGAAGTTTATTCACAGATAGCAAGTAATTATCGATCTACAGGTATAAGGTTGTGTCTCTCGGACCACCCTATTAATTTGTTTTACACAAGATTGAACTTGTCCTCCTGAAACTGATCGAGACACAGAGACTTTTAAGTTAGAAAATAGACTTTTAAGAGGGGGAGGAGCCCCTAATGTCCCACATTCATAAAAAAAATAACCTGAGGAGTTGTGAGAGTAACATCATGGCCACGTTGAACCCTTAGTAAGACTTGTCACCCTCTACAAAATCCTCCAGTGGTGTGAAAAAAATGGATAATGTACATTAAAAACTGGACACTGCTTTGTCCTTCGAACAGGGAGGATGTGTGTGTGGGGGGGGGGGGGGGGGGTCGGTCCCCTGTGGCCTTTTTGTTACAAACAAATAGATAAAATATTTTAAAAACTGGACGCTGCTTTTGTTCAACTGTGTTTTGTTCCTTGTAAGAAAAAAGTGGACGAATTATGTTTGAAACCGCAGACACCGCGGGGACAGAGCGCATCCTGAAAAATGGACCGTCCACGGTGAAAACCACCCTCCGGGAACGAGGTCTTTCTTAATAAGTCTTTCTGTGCTCTGCTGAGTTGTGGACATGTCTTATTTAATTCAGGCGGGTTGTCGCGTTCGGGGCTCTGTAGGTTTTGACACTAAACTGGATGATGATGATGATGATGATGATGAACCACCGGAGGGACGCCAATGAAACACTGATCAACACACCAGTCAGACCAACAGTGGACCTGCCATCCTTGTTCACTGCCTCGTTACATCCCGCGTTGATTATTGCAACTCCCTCCTTCACGGTCTCCCCCACAAATATCTCCATGAGCTCCAACTGGTCCCAAACTCAGCTGCCCGTATCATCACCAGAACCCCATCCATTCACCACGTCACTCCTGTCCTGCAACAGCTTGACTGGCTCCCCGTTAAGATCCGCATAGAATACAAAATCCTTCTGTTCACTTTCAAGGCCACACAAATCTCTCTCCACCTTATCTTCTCAATCTTCTGCATGTTGCTACTCCCTCTCGCTCCCTCAGATCTTCTTCCTCCGTCCACCTGTCTGTCCCCTCTGCCCGTCTCACCACCAGAGCTTTCAGTCGCTCTGCCCCCCAACTCTGGAACTCCAACTCACATAAAGAACATAAATTCACTACCAAACTTTAAATCTGCTCTCAAAACACACTGTTTAGAACTTCCTTCTCCATTTTTATTCTGGTATTTTATTTTTCTTATAATTTATCTTATTTTTTTCTTATTATTTAACTTTATTGTCTATTTTACTCTTTTGTACGCTGTCCTTGAGGGCCAGAAAGGCACCTTTGAAATAAAATGTATTCTTCTTCTTCTTCTTCTTCTTATTATTATTATTATAAAGACAATCAGGATAATAATCCGACACTGTACTAAACTATCGCTTTCATGCCAAAACCTTGTATCTTGAGTAACATGAGCCAGACAGTTCTAGTACATTGTTTCAGGGTTCTGGAATAAACTCTTCCGACTCTGACGTCCATCGGAAGTTCAGCAGTTCTTTCCTCCCCCCCGTAAAGTTATTTATATCCTTCGTCCGAAGTTCATATCCCTCATCCTCTGTAGACGTTCCTGTGTCAGTAGAGGAGGTTTACGGTGTTCTTTGAACTGACTTCACTGTAGATAAAAAGCGACAGCTGCGGAGTCCATAGATTACGCCTAATGTGCCGCTCATACGGTATGTACCGCGCTAAAATGAGCCATGAGTCATAGTTAAGCTCGCTTATGGAGCCCTTAAAGCAGCCACTGGAAAATAATATCGAAATTTATGATGTTGCTGGGAAGAGGCGATACAGCGCAGTGTGTCTGAGCCGGAGAAGGGCGTCACGTCACCGTTCGGCCCGGCGCTGGCTGACTGACGCTTCTAATGGGCGGTAGTTGTGTAAACTAGATGAACCCTGTCAGGAAAAGTGTGGTACAGTTAAAACACCTTAAAGCACTCATTCCACGTCCTCCCCTCGTCTAATACAACACAGCGCTCTCCAACATCATTACAACCCCCCAGACAGCCATCAGCGCAGGAGAAGTTGGCTGTGGGGGCAATTATCTGGTGTGGTTTTCTCCTCCTGCTTCCTCGTCTAATACTTATTTATTTTTTTCACTTTTTTTTGGGGGGGGGTGGAGGGGTAAAGGGGGGCTAAATACCTGATTATCCTACATTTAGGAGCGTGGGGGAAAAAAGCAGCTGGATTGTAATCAATCCTTTTAAAAATCACAGCGTGCACGCCGCTCCTCTTCTCTGCAGCAGGATAAATGTGACACAGGGGCCCCCATTCCACTCCCCTGATGAATCACTCCCAGCTTAATGATTACGGGAATTGTCATCGACTGATCATCAGTCTCCATTTATTTCAAATCAACGTCAGGAGTTTGTACAGCCCAGACGAGAGTGTGTGTGTGAGTGTGTCTGTGTGTGTTTGTGTGTGTGTGTGTGTGTGCATTTTCTCTAGATTGCCTCTTCTCATCTACCAGCTCTCTACACGGAGGTCATGTATCATACGTGTGTGTGTGTGTGTGTGTGTAGGGTGGGGGTTTTGAAAGAGAGCAGGGAGGGAAAAAAGGAAAGATAACTAATGGTTGTGGTTCCTGGGGTGTTTCCGTTTTAGTGGCCCCACACTAGGCCACATCTCGACCCCATCAGCAAACACGAGCTGCTCCTCAGCGCCTTCTTAAACACACTTCAGGGTGACGCTGAGCAAGGTTACGTTGTGATTGTGTGAGGAACACGCGCTTTGTGTTAATGGGGCAGGGAGGGACTGAACTGGGACATCAAACTGTTTGTACTGGATGACCTTCAGAGCTCCGGTTAAGTGGGATGTTCCTGTAGTTTGATGTACTTTTATTCCCTTAAAAACCGAAGTAGTTATAGGAGACCCTCACAGATATCAGATGTTCTCAGGAGATCCCACGCTACTCATACTACTCTTCATTTGAGATTCTGGAAAACCCTGTGTGAGCAAAGAGAGTGAACAGCCCCTCCCTTCTCGTTTTCCTCTCTTACCCGATAGGCTTGTTCGACTTTGACTCGTGGTGCTGTATTCTGGAGAAGTTTCACACTTTGTGGTCATCGACTGTCACCAGTGTAGGTGTGGAAAGCAAACAATGGGCTTAACCTGCATCAGTGATCAGGAATATTGTATCCTACAGCGTATTAAATAAATATGGTTTCTAACCATTATTTCATTGTCCATCATGTCCAATTTCCTGCCATAACAGAGGAACGACTTCTGCTGGAACACAAACTCTGTGAGATCTACCATAGGTTTCATGGGTGCAGGAGGTGACTGTTCTTGCCTCCTTCCTCGACTGCAACTGGCTTCTCTCACTACTCTCACCTATCTGTATCAGTGACATCATCAGCCCCGCCCCTTTACGCTGATCAGTTGGAGTCTGCATGCAGGTTAGGCATGTACATGAAGTCCTGGGGTCCGAATGTGCTATTGTTTGGTGGTACATTTGGCTCAGTGGGCAGGAGCCGAGTCCTGCTGGAAAAGGAAATCGGCATCTCCATGAAGCTTGTTAACAAATGCATGAAGTGCTCCAAAATCTCATGGTAGACACTATCTTGTCTCTGGACTTTATAAAACACAGTGGACCAACACCAGCAGATGACATGGCCCCCTGAACCATCACAGACCAGACAACTTCAGACTTCTTGGACTCACCACTCTTCCTCCAGACTGTAGGGGCTTGAATTTCCAAGAGTGAAATGCAGAATTTACTTTCATCTAAAAAGAGGTAAGACACTTCTGATGCTGTCTTCCATCTTCAAGAGGGACTTTGTGAATGAAGGGACTTTACGAATGCTGCAGTTGGACCCCCTTTACAGGAGACGTCAGTGCAAAGGGACTGAGAGTCCAACCTCTCCCAAAATCTTGAATCAACTTTTCTGGACAGTCCTTTCAAGACTGTGGTCTTGTATGACCACAGACACACACACACACACACACACTGGTACCTCCTGTACGTTGTCTCCTCCTGTCTTGCTCTATGAGGGCAGTAGTTAATTTCCACGGCTGAGTCCACTGAGCTGACATTAGGCAGACTCCCAGGTGTGTGCGCTTCAGGGATGAGCTAGATTAAAGAGAGAGGTCATCAGACAGCTCTGTTTTCCCAGCTGCCCCGCTGCTCTCCTGACCCGTCTGCTCATTGCCTCCTGTCACGGCTACATCACCCACACATCCCATCCGCCAGTCAAAAACTGCCCCTCAGCTTTATGAAGTGTCCCATGCCAGCCCATGCCAGGCCTCACTCATCAAATACACCAACGTCTCGGTGTGTATTTGAGCATAAAGCACACAGAGATACAGCAGTGCTGCTGGACTTGAGGACGGTCAAGACAAACTGTCTCTGACTTTACATCTACAAGGTGGAGACACTCGGTAGGAGTGGACAGTGAGTGGACACAGTGTTTAAACCCTCCACCTTTATTTTTCTTTAAACATTCTTTGTCAGATAAAGCTGTGTGTGTTTAGGGTCGTTGTCTTGGTACATGACCCACATCTTCTCGAGGTTCATCTCACAGACAGATGTCTTGATGTTCTCCTTTAGAACTTGCTGGTATAATTCGGAATTCATTGTTCCATCAATGATGGCAAGCTGTCTTCACTCGCATTCAACAAAACAACCCAAACCCGAGACTACCGGCACCGTGTTTCACAGATGGGAGAAGGTGCAATGTTCTTTCTGGAGAGCAGCAGCTTCTCCTTACAGTCCTGCTCACCATTGTTCAGTGCTCTCCTGGTGGATTTTTATTGGATTAATTATAGAAATCTTTAGTTTTATTTTTATTTGGACTCTTTTTATTGGTTCCGTCATCATAAAATGTTCACAGAGAACTCGGAGAACTACAACTAATCAGTCTTCTGACTGCTGGTCCTAAATCTTCAAATGTTCTCAGTAATTAAAGCACTGACCTTCTGCGTCTCTAAAAATAAGAACATATTTTATGTAATGATTATAATATTTATTTAGAATGTGCATATTTATAGGCAGTTTGTTTGATGTTGTATTTGTTTTTGAACTCTACTTTAAGACCACGCGGTCTTTCACCACCAAACCATTTAATAACGGTTTAATAACCACAATTTATTTATTTATCTTTTTCAACCCTGATTTTTTTCATGATGGCTTTGTAGAAATTGCAAAATGATATTATGTGAATGTGTGAGAACTAGGACTCTTTAGAAGACGGGATTAATAAACGAGCAAGCAAACAAACAAATAAATAAATAGAAATATTGATCCCCATTTTAGAGCACAGCGAACAGTCTTCTATATAAACTATGGCCCATTGAAATGGGAATGTTTGAATGATCCCAGAATGTAAAACCAACGTTTCAATAATATCAATCCGATACAGTAGCTAATAAAATATGAACATGATTATACGAAATATAATGTAGAAATAATGAGAGTCTGAGCAAGTTTTGTGGCATGTTTTCATGGCTTGATGTACTTTTATTCAGCAAAAAGTTAGAAAACTATTTTCAGGAGATACTTTAATTTAAAATCTTCATTTGAGATGTAAAAATTAAGAGAATTGAAATATTTGTATGAATTTCATCTCAGAAATTGAGTTGGAAGCTGATCATCCAGAGTGTTTTGAGATGTTATTTGTAATGATTACAGCGTTATATGGGGGTAAGTCTTGTAGTTTGTGATGTGCACCATCTCTGTAGGTTACTCTGATCCTGAGTTATGAAATTTGAAAATCTTGGATTCTAAGAGATTAGAGTTAAGAGTTAGAAATGAGTTAGAAATGAAATTTTATTTTGATGCATTTCTATTGGTCCATTCACCAGGACACTTTGAAACAGTGTAAAGAACATCCAGACTGATATTATGTAAGGAAAGACAGCTCCACTGCTATTAATGAGTCTTATTTCTGTCCATATTCATGCTGTAGTTCACAGTAATTATACGTTGTAGTCTGAGAAACTGTTGCTGGATCCAGTATAACTGAGCAGATTGTTGCTGGTCCAGTAAAAAGTGAATGAACATCATTATAAAATCACTGCTTGTTCAAATAGAATTAATTTCCATGCATTTTGTATTAAAATATTAAATCACATCTTAAAGCAGATGAACATATAAACACTGTATTATCGAACGAGGAGCATCTTAAACACTTAAAGCTGCAGTAAATTAATAAAATTAAAAATAAAAATCGACTTTAATAAAGTTCAGTAGTTAAACCCATATTTTTTTGCAAATATATTTGTATATGTTTTCCAAACCTGACCTTGTGTGAATGTGCACCGTCAGTTTTCCTCACTGCTTAAAAGATTGAACTTTGGATTCATGGAGTTGGGAACATTTCATTTTGCAAAATGACAGAAACAAGTTAATAATATTGTTCATAATAATTCAAATGAAGGCAGATCTTTACAGGGAGAGAAAATATTTAATATAATACACAATCTGACGTGAATAGACACGACTTTCATTTGTTTCTTTGCTGTTTTCTTCGTGTTTGGCGACACTTTTAGTGAATTATCTCAAGAATCTGAAAATGAATAGACTCCGAAACGTTCCTGACGTTCAGTGTTTTCATTAAATGTTTATTATATATTACATTATTACTTCATTAGTCTGTTATTCGTTTTAGTCTTAAAGTCTATGAATAAAATTAAATTAATAATAAATACACAAAACAATGGTAAATTATTTGGAAAAAAATGGTGTCTGAAGAATCTGTTCTAAACTTGTTGGTTTTGAATAGAATAGAATAGAATAGAATAGAATATAACTTTATAAAGTTTAGGGCTGAAATGACTCAAACATAACCTTGATGTTCAGTCTGATAAAAGAAGGGAAAGTGAGATTTATTGGCAGCTGGACAACATTTTACATTTTCATTGTTTTTCTTACATTTATTACATAATTAAAATAAATAAATGATGTCATTAATTCATCAATAATTAAACAAAGAAATAAGAAAGGAAAGAAAGAAAGGAAAAAGGAAAATTAAATAATAAAAAAAAGTCCAATTTTCATTTCTATTGGTCCGTTCATCATGACACTTTGCAACAGTGCAAACAACACCCAGACTGACATTATGTACAATGTAAAGACAGCTCCACTGCGTTTAATTCATATCATTTCTATCCATATTCATCCGTGTATATCAGCAGTGCTGGAGGTATCGCTGCTGCTGCCCTGAAGGCAGTCCGTTCTGACTGACACCGTTGTGTGATCAGCTCTGTCCTCTTGCCGGCTGCGTGCAGAGTGTGAAATGATGATGATTGGTGTTTAAATCTCTGTTGACCTGATTGGAGCTCAGGACAGGTGCTGATGGGCTCCTGACAGAGCTCCTCATTGCAGCTCTCTGTCTCTCAGGCTTCGGATGCAGGTCCTACTGGTGTGAAAAATGTGCACCTGAGACGGCCGGCGTGCAGGTTAATGTAGTCTTTGACGTCGCCGAATTACCCTGATGAAAACAGGCCAATTGACCCCATTAATTTCATCCTCCACAATTATCCTTGGGGCCGAGGGAAGGCGGCGGAACAATAAATCACAATTAGGGCCGAGTCAGCTGTGTTCATTAGGCTTCATAAGGCCGGAATCAGCGCTCCGGGATCAGGGGGGATGTAGAATCAGCAGAGAGGGTTTCAGGGGACCCGGGCGCAAACTGGTGTGGATTGATTTAGATGTTGCAGCCGTCAGAGAGACCCTGAGGACAGTTCCAGATCTGCCGCAGGCTGAGCAGGGCTGCCTGGACGTCAGAGGCCTGTTGTGTGAATTAACAGGCTGTGTTTTATTTTAAAAAAGCACATTTCGTTCAGGATGCTGTGAATATCGGAATGGTTTAATGCGTTTAAGGCTTCTCGATTTATATAATCCCACCTTTTTGATTGTATATTAATATAAAGCTTAGTTAGGAGGAAAGTGTCCGTATGAAACGTACTGCTGTCCTTTCAGCAACGTATGGAGTTTTTATTTGAATTTTATATAATTAACAATGATTTCTTTATACATTAGAACAGGGACGGATGACTCCTTTATGCCGTGGATTTCTTTATGTAAATAATTCTACACTGAATGGACTGATACGTTGTTTACTAAGCCCAACGTTTTCAACGTATTTACGTCTAATTAAAGAAATAATAGAATATTTCTGAGATCGTTAAAAGCTTCATTAATTAGAAGACACCCTCATACAGCGTCTCCCCGTCTCACCTTCGCTAAAATGACAGGCAGTCATGCAGTAATCAGAGTTTATAACACTTTAATCATGCATTCTAATTTAGTTAATTATGCAGAACTCTGAACCAGCTTGGACAGTATTTCATATATAACAGTACTGATATATAACAGCGTCACCTGCTGTGTACTTTCAGGGTTTATATGTATAACTCCACACTTATTGGCCTAAAACCAGAGCACTCTTTGTAAAGCTCACATCTATCCAATCAATGCATGTCTGATTAAAGTGATAATAGAGTATTTCCGAGATTGTTAAAGCTTCATTAACTGGGGGACATTCTCTCACAGTGTGTCCTGCTGTCTTCCCTGCGTATCCTGTTGTATCTGAACAGCTTTAATGACGTCCATTCTGTTCCCTGCGCAGTAAAATCACAGGCAGCAGGTCAGATGCAGTAATAATAGTATATAATAGTATATAATTCAGGTCTTATATAAAGCAAATTGGAGCTGATGTCTGCGTTATGTGTCTGATATTTTAATCTTTGCTTTGAATTTCAGAGACCAATCCTGACAGAACTCTGACAAAATAACTACTATTCTACTATTAAAGCAATTAAACCCAGTTTTTTATATATAAATATACATATAAAAGTATATATTCATATTAAAGTTGTATGTATTATGTTGTTGATTGGCATTATATATATATATATATATATATATATATAAATAACCCACAGGCAGTCAAAGACAGTAATGCTAGTGTATAACCCACTCTTTATATAAATCAAACTACAGCAGATGTCTGCTTTATGTGTCTTTATATAAAATACTTTGAATTGCACAGATTAATTCAACACTAACTGCAGTAATTACACGTATTTCTTACTTATTAGAACAGATATTAATGCACATTGGCCTGAAACAGCTCGGACAGTATATACTGTAAACGTGAGGGTATTTTGAGGTTATAAAAGCTTGGTTAATAATATATGATCCTGCAGTCGTACCTCCATAACATACATTTTTGAGGTTATAAAAGCTCTGTTAATAATAATCTATCCAGCTCTATGATATTTTTCTGTAACTCTGTCTAATTAGTAATTGTCTGTAATTACTTTGTAATACACTTTAAAACAGTTGATTCAGTGTCTCATTTGTCTCTAATTGACCGTAATAATACGCATTTCTCATTCATTAAACAATTCTATTTTTGCAACACATGCATTTCTAATGGACGCCGCACTGATCTGAGTAACTCTGAGATTGTTCAAACTTCATTCATTAGAAAACATTCTCATACAGTGAGTCCTGTGAACCTTTTATCTCCATTCTCTGTTCTGTGAATCTGACAGTTGTTCTTTGTATTGTGTTAGAATTTCATCATGAACGGACCAATAAAAATGCTCCAAAATCACTGGGAATAAATATTTCTGCATTTACTTCCATGAAATGGAAGGTTTTTGTAATAAAAAACAGCTTTAACAGATTTTTAAAAAGCTTTATGTGTCTGATCTGATTATGTCTCTATATTTTAATGTGATCAGACTGTTTTAGGAATAACAGAGTTAAATATTAATTGTTAATAGTCTTATTCTAGTCTAGAAATGATTTGGCCAGTATTTAATAATCATAGCGACTGTATTTCTACATACTGACGCTGTCCTGCAAAAACCTTGTATCTCCATAATGTAAATTTGACAGTTCACGATGAACAGACCAATAGAAATGCTGCAACGTGACTTGGGGTTTCCATTCACTTACATGTGAATGTAAATGATGATATATTTCTAATATGTGTAATAAAGATTATGTATTTATGAGGCTGTTAAATCTAAATTATGATCTGTCCCACTGTCTTCACTCCATATAATTTATTGTCTGAACAACATTGATTATGTACATTATTTTCCCAGTTTAATAAAATCACAGGCCGTCTCGTAAAGTCCTTATTGGACGGATGCAGCACCGACCGGAGCTCATTATAGATCGTTTGTTTTAATTATAGCAGTTAGAAATGGGCTGAAACAGCTTGGACAGTGTTTAATATAATAGTAGCAGCTGTATTTCTACGTATGTTCATGGACCTGCAAAACCTTGTATCTCCATTTTTTGATATTGTGTGAATTCTGGCAGTTGTCCTTTGTGTTGGGATGGTTGGACCAATGGAAATGCTCTGCAGAGACATATATTTCTAATAGTAATCTCATGTGTGTATATATATATATATATATATATATTATAATGATGTATATATAATATTATAATATAATAACACATCCTATGGTTTGAATTATCAGTCTGATTCAGCAGTAATTGAGTTCATTACTATTTCTTCTTATTATAGAATAGAATAGAATAGACCTTTATATAACTATTAAAATGTAAAAAAAACAGCTTGGCCAGTATTTAATATGTCATAATAGCAGCTGTAAATCACTTTTTGACTAAATATAACTGGTTTAATAAATCTGGCAGTTATATTTTATTGCATCAGAATTTCAGATGGACCAATAGAATTGTTTTACCTTCACTTCCATTGGAATTTAAGAAGGTTTTGTGCTTTTTCTGTACAGCTGCGGTATCAGTGTATTTTTAATATCTGTAATAATGCATTTTGAGACATTATGTTATATAATATTTTATTATATGAGGCAAACATAGTTAATAATAATAGTATAACACACCCACATGGTTTGAATGATCAGTTATGAATCATTTAATCATTTCATTTCATATATAAAACTGGAAGCTGTATCTTCATTTTATTATGTTTTTCATCTTTTGAGTAAATATGAATCTGGCAGTTCACACTGTATGAGGATTTCATGATGAATTGACCAATAGAAATGCTCCAAAAGGACTTTATGTGTCTCCCATTGGAGGATGAGACATTTCCTTCCCCCCTTCTCCTGTAAAGTTGGATGATTTTTGGCGAACAGCCGTGATCTATTTCTAATATCTGTGGAGTTTTTATTTGAATTTTATATAATTAACAATGATTTCTTTATACATTAGAACAGGGACGGATGACTCCTTTATGCCGTGGATTTCTTTATGTAAATAATTCTACACTGAATGGACTGATACGTTGTTTACTAAGCCCAACGTTTTCAACGTATTTACGTCTAATTAAAGAAATAATAGAATATTTCTGAGATCGTTAAAAGCTTCATTAATTAGAAGACACCCTCATACAGCGTCTCCCCGTCTCACCTTCGCTAAAATGACAGGCAGTCATGCAGTAATCAGAGTTTATAACACTTTAATCATGCATTCTAATTTAGTTAATTATGCAGAACTCTGAACCAGCTTGGACAGTATTTCATATATAACAGTACTGATATATAACAGCGTCACCTGCTGTGTACTTTCAGGGTTTATATGTATAACTCCACACTTATTGGCCTAAAACCAGAGCACTCTTTGTAAAGCTCACATCTATCCAATCAATGCATGTCTGATTAAAGTGATAATAGAGTATTTCCGAGATTGTTAAAGCTTCATTAACTGGGGGACATTCTCTCACAGTGTGTCCTGCTGTCTTCCCTGCGTATCCTGTTGTATCTGAACAGCTTTAATGACGTCCATTCTGTTCCCTGCGCAGTAAAATCACAGGCAGCAGGTCAGATGCAGTAATAATAGTATATAATAGTATATAATTCAGGTCTTATATAAAGCAAATTGGAGCTGATGTCTGCGTTATGTGTCTGATATTTTAATCTTTGCTTTGAATTTCAGAGACCAATCCTGACAGAACTCTGACAAAATAACTACTATTCTACTATTAAAGCAATTAAACCCAGTTTTTTATATATAAATATACATATAAAAGTATATATTCATATTAAAGTTGTATGTATTATGTTGTTGATTGGCATTATATATATATATATATATATATATATATAAATAACCCACAGGCAGTCAAAGACAGTAATGCTAGTGTATAACCCACTCTTTATATAAATCAAACTACAGCAGATGTCTGCTTTATGTGTCTTTATATAAAATACTTTGAATTGCACAGATTAATTCAACACTAACTGCAGTAATTACACGTATTTCTTACTTATTAGAACAGATATTAATGCACATTGGCCTGAAACAGCTCGGACAGTATATACTGTAGGACACGGTCACTCACGCTGCTGCTGCTGTACCATACACGCAACCACTCCGTCAAAGGTCCAATATAAGTTTCATTTTCTAACTAGAAAGCGGGTCATCAGTTGATTTTGATTATTATACCTTTAATCCTGTTTGAGACCTGAATTATGTTGTGGGAGACAATATGCTGTTTATTGTGATTATTATTCATATTAATAATAATAATAGTAATAATAATATCATAATAATAATAGTAATAATAGTAATAATATCATAATAATAATAATAATAATGAAATTCCTGGCTGGACGAAGAAGTGGGTAAGGTGAAATCATAGAATACTTTCAGATAAGATTATTTTTATAGTAATAATAATAATTGTGTGTGTGTGTGTGTATTGTGTGTGATGTTTTAGTATACATATTAAGATAGATAAATATGCATAATTCTAAACCATAAATATACTTACTTTTAACAATAAATCTTTATTTATGTCACATTTTTAACTTCTTTAGTAATGTTTAAATCAATGCAAAAATCAATAAGTATGAATATAGAGAAGTGATTTGATCTTAGAACGTTAGAAAACTTGTCAATATGTGGCCGAATCTTGTGATAGAGAATATAGATATATTTATGTGAAGGTAAAGGTGAGCACACGTGCCCGGAGCGGTGGGCAGCCCTGTCCGTGTCTCGCCCGGGGAGCAGTGGAGTTGAGTTGGTCAGTGGCACTTCAGTCGTCTCCCTCCAAATCGTAGTTCAAACCAACAACCTGCCAGTCCCAAGGCTGGTTCCCCACCACCAGACCACGGCTGCTGTGTCAGAACGTCATGCCGTGTGGACCAATATGCTCCACAATGACCTGAAATAAACGTTGTTTTGGCTTCCATTATGAAAGTTAGAAAGCGCTCAGCCACTCAGATTCAGCTGCTGTTTGGAATCTGAGTTTTGTCTGACAGCTACAATATGTTTCAGAATATAAAAATATAACACATATTTCAGCAGAACGTGTCATTTGACTGGGTTAGTAAATGTGCTAAATGCATTTGACCACATAGGGACATGCTGTCCCCGTCATACAGCAACCTTGTATCTCCAAAATGGTCCAATTGGTCCATTTATAAGGAAATTCTGACAACATAAAGAACAACTGTCAGATTCATATTGTCAATAATATATATTATTGCATTGTTTATTATATATTATAATAAAAATTGGTCCATTCAGTGTAATAACTGACAGATTATGTACATACAATTAAACTATCAGCACAAGGATTATTATTGTGTGTATTGTGTATTGTGTGTGTATTATTGTATTATTATCATTATTATTTATTATTATTATCATTATTATTATTATGTGTATCGTGTGTATCATTATTATTATTATTTATTATTATTATTATTGTTATTATTATTGTGTGTTATTATTGTATTATTATCATTGTGTGTGTGTGTGTATTATTATTATTATTATCATTGTCATTATTATTATTATTATTATTATTATTATTATTATTATTATTATTATTATTGTTATTTTTATTATTATTATTATTATTATTATTATCATCATCAGCATCATCATCATCTTCATTATTATCTTTATTATCTGTTATGTGTGTGACCTCACATGCTGAGGTCAGGTAAAATGCTGTGCTTTGCCCTACGTTTGACCCCGCAGGATGTTCAGTCATGTCCTGTTCATTTAAGTGGCTTTCTCTGAGCTGCCTGGCCCCCACCTCCCCAGCCCCACCCACACACACACACACACACACACACACACACACACACACACACACACTGTCACCTGCATCAGAGAGAGGAAAAGTTCACCTTACACTTGCTAAGAGCAACTTTCTCACTCTCGGCGACACCTTCTCCACCCTTATTGGATCCTGGATCTCGGTGAGCTCCATCCACCACTTTGAGTTCCTCTGCCCCTCTCAGGCTGTAAATAGACCTCAGTTTACGGGAGCGTCCTTGGAAGAGGGGAAAAAAGAGCCGGGAGAAGTGAAATAAGGAAATAAGTGGCAAGGAAACTTGTCAGGAGAAACACATTTCCATACGGAGCAAGCAGCTGTCAGGGGCTTTCTCAGAAAGCTGCTCCGAGTCAGGTTTAGGAAGGGTTAACTTGATGGGGGAGATAAACAAAAAGTAAAATAAATAAACAAAACCATTTGCATACAGTTCCTGAAGTTTCCTCTCTTGCAGTGGGAAGTTACATTACATTTTGCGTCACTACAGGGACGATATGTAAATTTATGTGTGTGTGTGTGTGTGTGTGTGTGTGTGTGTGTGTGTGTGTGTGTGTGTATGAGGGGCACTGAGGGCCCAGCGTCAGTGTGTGTCGGTGCGTGACTGAGCCAGACCACTCGCCAGGCTGACATCTCCCTGTAGCCTCTCACTCCATCCACACGCCTCCAGTGGCGCATATTTATCCATATATTAAAATCAGGTCGGACCACGCTTCAGCAATAAGCCACAAGGGTTAACACTCGTCCCCTAGGCGCCAGTGTCTGTCTGTCTTCGTGTCCGTTCTGCGTCAGCCTGAGCACTAGCACGGTGCCACTTTGCAGCCACACTGATTGATGTTGACTTCACAATATATTCAGTCCATCTCCCTCAGATAATGAGCGCGGACGAGCTTTACTCAAATGTCATGGGATGGAAGGAGATATTAGCACTGGTCTCGTACCGATGTAGACCGGAGGTGCCAATCTGGTGCCCAGTCTCACATTCCGGTCCCATTTCCCTTGGATTTTCACTTTTCCTCTGGGTCAGGATGCAGTTTTTGCAGTGAAATGTGATGAATTATGTCTGAGGCATGATTAGATGCACTATGTAAGGCAAGTGTATTTAGACACCTGCTCTTTGATGATTCTTCTTCTGAAATTAAAGGTTATTTCATGAATTTATCCTAAAGATTGATCCTGGTGATATACGTCATGGTCACTGCTTATTTAGTTAGGCTTGGAAATGACTCACAAAGGTGTGGGCGCAACCACTCCCTTCATCCCCAACTTCCAGCTCTTCCCAGAAGTCCTGTATGGAACTCATCATTCGGGATCCCAGTTCCTGCTCCCAGCTAAGTGCTGGGGGCTTCATACCGTTCAGTCCACACCTGCATTTAGACATGGCAAGTGGTACTCAGAGGGTCGTATTCTGTGGCAGTACTTCTCTACAGGAATGGGTCAGCTGTGTGTGCATTTGCAACTTAAAGTAGCTGAATGTGCATATTAAAAGAGGCGTCCATAAATATTTGGACATGGAGTGAAGCAGGTCACTGTAATGTGCTCGTTAATAGGTGAGCGTGTGACCAGGGAAAGTGAAATTAGGACAGGGATGTAAGATTGGCACCACAGCATGACGAATCCCAGCGTTCCAAGGACAGTGTCTGACCCCCCAGTCCCCTCTATCCCTGGCTCCCTGTTTCAGGCTGTAAAAATATTTGGATTGAATAAATTTCCTGCAAATAAGCAGCACCCGTTTACTCGTCTCCTTGCACTTGATTTATTTCTGGACTCTATGAGTATTGTGTTATTATGAAGTCAGGCGGTCAGTCGACAGCAGGGCTGCTCCGCACCTTCATCTTACCACTCCATTGCGTTTATTCACCCACATTACTCTGGCCTGCTTTGGCAGTTCTCACTTCTCCATCATAAACTTCAGACACTCAGAAGTTTCTTCATGGGAAGGTTCTCTCAGAATGAATGACTTTGTTTCCAAAGGGCAACCTGAAAATATACCCATAAAATCAGTAAATCAATTTACAGTAAACATTGTGAATGTAAACAGAAACTTCTCGGTGGGTAATTAGTAGTACACATCAGGTTATATGACTTCAGTTTATTTTGAAATTAAATAAATTCACTTCTGACTTTTATCATGAATGTAATAAAAATGCTCCAGAAGGACAACTGAGACATTTTCCATCTTTTCCCATTTTCTATAGGTGAGGCAGTAGACCAAATTATTTGAAACCGACCAATCAGAAATCACCTCATTTAGTGAGGAGCACAATGAAAACGGGTTTGATGACGCTAGTGGTGACGATGATTGAACATCTGGATTGAGGACATTATTTGAGTATGAACAGGACGATAGTGTTCCATTATGAACCAGTGGCACAGAACCAGTGATTAATAAATAGATGTTTTATAATATAATAGAACTGTGGTTGAAGGTTCCACACTTCAATAACCTGTAAATGTGCCAAAAGCCTTTACTTTATTGATCGATTGATTAATATAGAACTACGTCAAACCACATTTATAAATTGGGACCAGTATCTTAATTTCTTCATATTTTCATTGTTGTTTATTAAGTTGTTTTAAGTTGTTGTTGTTTGCTCTTCATTTCTGCTCCCCATTAAATCCTCCAAAGGATGCAACTCCATTCATTTGGTCACTGCAGTCACCATTTTTATTGATTTTGCAGATTTTTATTTACTGCATGAACCTGTTTTATCTGGTTTATTTCATGGGTTTATGAATGTCACAGTGCCTTTTAAGGAGTTAAAAAGCATTAAGAAAGTTATTCAAAATAATCATGAATCATTTAATAATGATAATATTAATAATTATTAAGTCTAAAAATAAATAAATACAGCCTGCACGGTGTGCCGGGGAGGGGATCTGTAGTGATTATAAATAGGTGGTTGATGTTATTAAAATTGTTCAGTTAATTAGAATTTAATTAAATTAGATAGATCAATTCAAAAGCGAATCACATCTCCGAGCAGATCAAATATATTTCTGCTTTATAGTCGTGTCAAACTTTAATGAGGAACGGACCAATAGAAATGCTCCAGAGAGACTGCAGGGGTTTCTCCCTCTCAATTAAAAAGTTATACGTTTTTGAGATATACAGAATTTTCTTACAATGACAGTGTGAGACAAACCAAATATCACGGGTAGTTTGGACCAGGAGAAAGGAGGTGAGTGCCGAGGAGAGAGGAGGGGAGGAGGGAGGGAGAAGCTATGTCCAACAAATCTGTTTCCTCTTCTCTCGGCCCAAAGAACTTTCTAAGAAGCATCTAATGCTTAAATGGGGTTAGTGGAAGGTTAAAAAGCGCTACATGAGCGGAGTCATAAATATTTAGAAAGTGCTGACTTAAGAAAAGACGTGCAGCATTCAGGAGGAGAAGCCTCGTGTCACTGCCCCCACCTCCTCCACCTCCCCCCGACCACTCATGGCCTGGCTCCACTTGCTCCTGTGCAGGTTTTCACTGACGTCCCCAGAGAGGATGTGAATGCCCGACCTGCTTATACTGCTATCAGTAACAACACTTTCAGCACTCAGCTCCGGCTCACGGCCGTTCTGCCTCAGGACCTCCTCCTCAGAACTTCTGTACCACTTTCTATATGCAGATCTCCTTTATAATTATTGGTGGGAGCAGGCGAGCACATTCTTCCTCTGAAGAGGCTTGAGCCCTTAGTTTTGAGTGTGTATTATGTGGATTTTCATTCTCCTTGCATTTACCTGTTTTTCAGTGTGTGTGTGTGTGTGTGTGTGTGTGTGTGAGATCTCAGAAATGCTTTTCTGTTTTGGTAGAATAAAACTGTCAAACTATAAAAACTATAAAATGTCCCTAAAGATTGGCAGGTTAAGAGGTCATTTTACAAAACCGTAATTTATCAAGCCTCTCTGATCAGTCAAGTCTGTATGCACAGGTTGAGCATCAGCCCGCCCCTCTCTCTGATCAGTCAGAGTCTGTATGCAGGTTGAAGTAAATCAGCCCGCCCCCTCTCTCTGATCAGTCCAGAGTCTGTATGCGGGTTGGCGTGCAGGCCGCCCCTCTCTCTGATCAGTGGTCTGTATGCAGGTTGATCTGTTCGGCCGCCCCTCTCTCTGATCAGTCGGAGTCTGTGTGGTGAGCATCAGCCGCCCCTCTCTCTGATCAGTCCAGAGTCTGCTGTATACTGAGTTGGCGTCAGCCCGCCCCTCTCTCTGATCAGTCAGAGTCTGTAGCCATGAGTTCAGCGTCAGCCCGCCCCTCTCTCTGATCAGTCCCAGAGTCATGTGCGGTTGATCATCAGCCCCACCCCCTCTCTCTGATCCAGTCAGAGTCTGTGCAGGTTGATCATCAGCCCCGCCCCTCTCTCTGATCAGTCAGGTGTGTATGCAGGTTGATCCTCCAGTCCCGCCCCTCTCTCCCCAGTCAGTCAGAGTCTGTATGCTGGGTTGATCATCAGTCCCGCCCCCCTCTCTCTGAGATCAGTCATTCAGAGTCTGTATGCAGGTTGATCATCAGCTAACCCCTCTCTCTGATCAGTCAGAGTCTGTATGCAGGTTGATCATCAGTCCAGCCCCTCTCTCTGATCCAGTCAGGTCTGTACATGCAGATTCGATCATCAGTCCGCCCCTCTCTCTGATCCAGTCAGAGTCTAACATGCAGGTTGATCATCAGCCCGCCCCTCTCTCTGATCAGTCAGAGTCTGTATGCAGGTTGATCATGTTCCACGTGGACAGGCTGTAAATAAATTCCGTCGTCGTAGGAATGAAGTTGTTAACTCATTAGCCATAAAAATCCTGTTAAATAAAAATGAAATGATCTTTGTCATTTAATTTACAAAAGCTCACCTTCAGGACACGTCCAGCGACTATTCAGGTGAAATGTAGTTGTTATTCCGGTTCTTTTTAGTTCTAATGTGACTTATACTTTCCAATTTCCAGTTTTACATTTACAACATTTATAGTGTGATTGTACAAAGTGTACCACCTTGTACTTTGTGAAATGTGTGTGTGTGTGTGTGTGGCGCGCTGTGTGTGTAGGGCTGCCTCACAAGGCACTTGGCTAAAGAAAGTCGGAGAAAAACTGCAGTTGGGCGTCTACCTGGGCCTATTTCAAAGGTGAATTGTGGGACAATAGCTGCTGAGCCTGACGGCTGTCTGCTGTCAGTCACTTCCAATCTCTTCCATCTGGATCGGGCCGAGGTGGAGCAGCATACGCGGGATGGCAGCCAAGGAAAGGTTTAGTCAGTGTCTTCACAATAGCCAAAAGCTCAAGCATCTCGAAGGCTCTCGGCGGTATGCGGCCTCGCGTGTGCTTAACATTTCAGACAGATTAGCAGAAGGCGGGCGTTACTGCAGGAGTCGCAGGCGAGCGGCAGCTACACGTTCTACGGGCTTTTTCAGAAAAAGCGGTTCTTTAAACTAGTTTTTTGAGAAAGCAACTTTATTTCTTTATTTATTTGTTTGTTTGTTTGTTTGTTTGTTTGTTTGTTTAATTAGAGACCCAGGCTTGTAGCATTGTAGCTTTTGAAAGCAGCGAAGTTAATGTGGACCATAATCCACAAAACTCTACATTTTCAGGTTGGTAGTGATTTGAGGCAGGCTGAACTCTACACTACCTTCTGACAGCAGCCTGAACTCCTACACCCTACCTTCCGGCAGCAGCCTGAACCACCTACTTCTGACAGCAGCCTGAACTCCACTACAACCCCAGCAGCACTGCTGAACCTACACCACCTTCGGCTGAGTGCTGAACTCTACACCCTACCTTCGGCAGCAGCCGGAGACTCCCACTACCTTCTGGCTTAGCACTGCACGAACCACCACCTACCTTCTGACAGCAGTGCTGGAACTCCACCCTACCTTCAGCTGCAGTGCTGAACTCCTACACCCTACCTTCTGACAGCAGCCTGGGCTCACCTACCTTCCTATGACCAGCCACTGCAGACCTACACCCTACCTTCTGGCAGCAGTGCTGAACTCTACGCCTACACACATTGCAGTGCATGAACTCTACACCCCTACCTTCTGGCGGCTAGAACTCTACACCCCTACCTTCTGACAGCAGCCTGAACTCCACCCTACCTTCTAGTGGCGGCCTGAACTCTACCTACCTTCACATTGCAGCCTCATCATACCTATGACTCAAAACCAGAAAACCATTTCAGAAATATGAAATAAACAAATAAAAAGTTAAATTTTTGCAGACACAAAATGAACTAAAACTGAATTTAAATTTGATTTTGTTATTTATTTATTTATTTATTTATTTATTTATTTATTTAAAGAACTACATATTGAACATCTGAGTTCAGGTTAGTTGCTGGCATAAACTGTGCTCCTAAAACAAAGGAAATTGTATTTATTTACTGAATAAAAAAATATAATAAAAAGGAAATAAATAACAATAACATCTACATTACATTTGTTATTGTTATTTATTTCCTTTATTATTATTTTTTTCTAAAGTAAGATTAAATGCATTATTTTTTTGTTTATTAGTGTAAAAATTTGTGAGGTGTTTGGAACAAACATGCATATATGAGTTATTTTAATTTCTTTCTGTAGTTTATTGTTTGTAATTGGTACTTAAATTTAATTTAATTTTAGGGTTCTCATCGACATTGTCTAAGTGATGAAGATATTGTTGAGCTGCCAGTAGAATAGGATCCGAGCGTGAACCTATGGCACCACGTCTCTTCCTGAATGTGAGGGTTTAATGCAGCACTTTGCGGGTTGAGCTGCGTGTTTTTTTAGGCCAGTCAAACTCGAAACAGAGCGTCTCACTGGACAGCAGAGGCGTTTAGTCCGGAGAAGCAGGAGGAGGTCGGTCTGCGTGCTGCGTATAACGAAATTGAATAAATGAATGAATAACAGAACGACCCATGGGGCGTCGGTGGTTACTGAATGTCGCTGATGCGTGGCTGTTGAGTTGATAGTCCCTTGTAGTGTATTTTATTTACGTGGTTGTTTTCCCTAAGCGTTGGGTCAGTGTTCCCTGCTGGTATCAGTCCAGTATTGATTCTGATTCCGATCGATGACGGGTCTCTGAGGCCTGTCTCAAACAAACATTCCCAATAAAGTTTTTCAGACTAGCTTCATAACAAACTGTCCCGGACCGATGTGTGTGTGTGTGTGTGTGTGTGTGTGTGAAGAGTGACGAGGGGCATTTCTTTCATTAGGGGGGATAATAACCAGACCGATGCGTGCTGGCTTTGCCCCTGGGACTCAGCTCCTGATTGATTCAGGAACATCATTGACAGATGACCTGAGGCGCCAAATAAATTGTGGTGAGGCTCTTATTTATTGGAAGGAATCAATACCATGCGGTAGGTTTGGGACTCAGTGAGCAATAATTGGCACAGCTATAGGAGACACGCCAGCCTCGCACGGCTCCTGGACAGCAGAAGAGTCCTCAGGCTGGACCTAAGGTCACCCAATCAACTCTCTGTGTTTTAGGGCAAGTCAATCATTTGATAGCACTTTATTGGAGACTGTGCGCAATAGCTAGAGAGCGCGAGAGCAAGGGCGCGCGAAAGTCATTTTTGCTCTTCAGAAGAAGTTTGGTATCTTTTTGACAAGTTCTACCAGAACTTCCGTTTTCCCTGACTTTACTCTCATGTTATGGGACGAATGGTATATTCCAGCTTCTTTAGCTGCATAAGTAAACACACAGCTTGTCTAGTCCACTGTGAGAAGTACTGCCAATAGAATAGGGCCCTCTGGAGCACTATTGTCTCCACGTCTTATAGCAGGTGTGGACTAGAGGGGTTTAAGCTGTGGAGCAGTGGAACTGGGTTCTCTGGAATGATGGAGCTCCATACAGGACTTTTGAGATGAATTAATAAATGAATTCATTAAAACAGGAAGACTCTTGGAGGACATCACTACTCACTGACTGCAATCGTGGACAGGCATGTCGGACAATCCCTGTCGGTTTAAAGCACCACAAATGGCCACCACTATGGACTTCTGCTTCTCATGAGGATTGACCACAGAAGTGGTCACAGGTTGAAATCCTGGTCCCAGAGATGTTTCTAGGGGATCCCAGCAGCCTCCATTGAATTTGAATAGTGTTCTTCTGATTGTGTGCTTTCATTTCTCAGTAAAACTATGGCTTACGTTCTTTCAGATCCTCTGGGTTGGAGTTGTTGTCTCACAGTGGGTGGAGGGATGGACGCTGAACCGTGGAGTGTTTGCAGATCTGAAGCAAAGGTAGGTACAGATTTTCTCTCCCCTTAGAGATGAAAGCCTGTTGTTCTGAGAGTCGATGCCTTCTCTGTGTGGTTTTAATCGTGGCTTTCTTTGTTTTCCTTTGACCGTTTCACCTTGCTGCACTGCCAGGCTCTCTGAAAATAAAGACCTTCTGCTTACTGGTTGAGGAGAGGGTTTGGTCCAGCATTAGCTTCTCAGAAACCCAGTTTCAACTCCAGTTTGGAAGTGACAACATCCTAAACCAAGTCTGTTCAGCCCAATGCCATTAACTTCAGCCCTCTGGGTGGCATTTTCCATTGTCTTTCCATAAGCATTCGTAAGGTTGGTGGTGGCACTGTGATTAGTGTATAGCTGATATCTGGTTTGACAGAGCAGAAGAATGGATGGTGCATTGGCAGCTTCTTGCTCTCAGTCTTGGCTGTGGTTCTGATAAACAGACGGTGCAGACGGATGAAATCACGGTCTGGACCTCGCCCAGCTCAGCGATGGCAGTCAAGGCAGCGTTAATGTGCGCAGAGATTGGAACAAACCAGCCTTTTAAACTACGTCTGATTAGTTAATAAATTCTCTGATATAAGCGCGCTCTCACTCGGGTCCATCTCTGATTGCGATCCATACCAGAAGCTTCGACATGTCAGGCCCAGCTGCGTCCTCACTTGAACTGTCATTGAAGCGTATGCTTGAGGCATCACCATATTATTGAGATTCATTCTGGATATTAATGTGTTATTGAAGTTCATTCTGGATATTAATGATATTAGAGATTCATTCTGGATATTAATGTTATTAAATTCATTCTGGATATTAATGTTATTAGAGATTCATTCTGGATATTAATGATATTAAATTCATTCTGGATATTAGTATTAGAGATTCATGCTGGATATTAATGTAATTAGAATTAATTCTAGATATTAATGATATTAATATAAATAATATATTATTAATTTCTCTTTTATCATTTGTTTCTCCTCATTAGTTCATTAATGTTTTATTCTGCAATACATATTTTATACATTTAAAGTTTATTGAAAGAAAAGATTTAAATCTTTGAACATTTGTGTATGTGTGTGTGTGAGAGAGAGAGAGAGAGAGAGAGAACCCACAGAGATGGGAGACAGACCGATGAGGCAGTAATGGATCAGGACTGAAGTGGACCAGCTGGTCTTCATTTGCCTTAGCAAACACCGAACATCTGCTGCATGTATCTCTCTGCATAATAAGTTTTCTTTTTCTTTTCTTTTTAAGAATTTCTCTCTCTCTCTCTCTCTCTCTCTCTCTCTCTCTCTCTCTCTTCTTTCTCAATAACCATTTGATTAAAGGAGCAGGTGACCTCTAAAGCCATGCTGTGTCTGTAAAGAGATTGATGTTTGTTTGGATTTCAGGTTTTCATTTACCAGATTGTTTTCTTCATCTTATTTTGTCTTTTTGAATGTAAAGTGAAGAAGAACAGGTCCCATTCTTTGGTTAAAAGTGACCAGCTTCCAAGACATGAGCTGAGATGCAACAACTGGTAAGGAGAAGACAGCGATCGGTCTAACCCACTCTTCTTTACAAGCTTTAGACATTCTCAAAAACATTTAACACTATTGAGATATGGCTCCTCCTCCTCAGTGTATCACAATACCTACATTTAAGTCATTAATAATCACCTAATGAGAGACTGTGGCTCACTCTCCTCCTCAGTGTATGTCACAATACCATTTAGAGTTATTAACATTCACCCCTAATGAGAGACTACTTAGCTCCTCCTCCTCCAGTGTATATCACAATACCTACATTTAAGTCATTAATATTCACCCCTAATGAGAGACTGTATCCTCCTCCTCAGTGTATAAGCGCTAAATACCTACATTTAGAGTTATTAATATTCACTAATGAGAGGACCTGTAGCTCTATCCCTTTCCTCAGTGGTATATCACAATACTACATTTAGAGTTATTAATGTTCACCTATTGAGAGACTGGCTCTCCTCCTCAGTGTATATCCACAATACCTACATTTTAGAGTTATTGTATTCACCTAATGAGAGACTGGCTCCACGCCTCACTCAGTGCTTAATATCACAATACCTTCATTTAAGTTATTAACATTCTACCTAATGAGAGACTTTGTAGCTCCTCCTCCTCAGTGTATATCACAATACCTACATTTAGAGTTATTAACATTCACCCTAATGAGACTGTAGCTCGCCTCCACTCTGAGTGTATATCCTAAATACCTACATTTACCAGTTATTAATATTCACCCCTAATGAGAGACTGTAAGCTCACTCCTGCCAATTATATATCACAATACCTACATTAGAGTCATTAATAATATTCACCCTATTGGAGGCACCTTAGCTCCGCCTCCTCAGTGTATATCACAATACCTA
This sequence comes from Acestrorhynchus altus, assembly GCA_034509495.1. NCBI lineage: Eukaryota > Metazoa > Chordata > Actinopteri > Characiformes > Acestrorhynchidae > Acestrorhynchus > Acestrorhynchus altus. Next base: position 37,330,381 of record CM067506.1, on the reverse strand, counting down.
CATTTAGAGTTATTAATATTCTGCAACGCTCCTCCAATCTCATAACAGTAAATATAAAAGTGGGTGGGGCTTGGATCATTGGTGTATTGATGTCTAATAAAGTAGATTCTTCACCTTTAAAATATTATATAATATTAGTCACTTTTCCCTCCTAGTTTACTCTCTCTCTATCAAATAAAGCCTGTTTGAAGTACTGACATGATGACCATTACTGTGGGCATAACACACACACACACACACTTTACACACACAGCGCAGTGGATGTCAATAATTCATAGAGCTGGTGCTGACCACAGCTGGTGTGGCCTTTATCATGTCTCTGCTGCTGCTGCACATAAATAAACATGTTCGATGCAAAACTCTCCACAATACTGGGCTGTCACAGCTGAGTTAAGCTATCTCACAATCCACACTACCCCACACTTCACACACACCCCCCACACACACTCCCACACACTACACACTTCACACACACTCCGCACTCACAAACTCACACAGCTTCTATTTTACTGTTTGCAGATAAAACCACCAATAACGTTAGTAATCAGTTTAGTCTGATAATGTGTATCTGACCACTCTTTTGGATCAGGATTATGTGAAACTTCATTTTATGCTTTTAAACTTTATTTTCTTGTATTTTTCTAACATTGTTATTATTATTATGCCAACATTCTCAAAGTTTGTTTTATTTATTTCTCTTATTTTCATTTGCTTATCATTTTATTTTCTTTAAAATCTTATTCTGTTTTTAGGTGTATTATTTTATTTATTTATTTGTTTCCTGTTTTGCACATATTTAATTTGATTTAGTAAATTCTTAAAAATTTAAATTTATTTTATTTATTCTGCTTATATTTAACTTTTCTTCATTGATATGAGTCTCTCATTTAAATATGTGTATTTTTTACTCTGGAAATCTGACAAGTTTCTTGCTCGTCACTAATAATTAAATATATGTATATCATTTTTATTTTTATTTTTCAAAGTATACTTTTAGCAAAATTATGCTTTTTGTACTGCCTTTTTAGAAATAATCCTCTGCATTTAAACCACAGACCATGACCAACTCCAGCTATTATTATTATTATTATTATTATTATTATTATTATTATTATTATTATTATTATTGTTATCTTGATTGTATCATTATTATTAATATTATTATTATTATTATTGTGTGTGTGTATTATTATTACTGTGTTAATTATTATTATTACTATTATTATTATTATTATTATTGTTGTTTGTTATTTATTTATTTGTTATTAATATCATTATTATTATTAATATTATTATTATTATTATCATTATTAAATTGTTGTTGTTGTTGTTTTGTTGTTGCTGTTGTTTGGTTTTATTATTATTATTATTATTATTATTATTATTATTATTATTATATGTATTGTTATTATTATTAATTATTATCATCATCATCATCATTATTATTATTATTATTATTATTATTATTAGTAGTAGTATTAGTAGTAGTATTACTATTATTATTATTATTATTATTATTATTATTATTATTCTATTGTTATTATTATTATTGTTATTATTATTATCATTATTATTATTATTATTATTATTATTATTATTATTATTATTAATAATAATAATAATAATAATAATAATAATAATAATAATAATGTTATTATTATTGTTATTATTAATATTATTATCATTATTATTATTATTCTTGTTGTTGTTGTTGTTGTTATTGTTGTTGTTTTTATTATTATTATTATTATTATTATTATTATTATTATTATTATGTTATAGTAGTTTTTACGATATGAATTTGTCTGTTTTCTTCTTTAGTTTTATTTATTTGGTTTATAGAAAAGGACTCAGTGTATAATCCACTCTACACCTTCTCTCACTTCACAGGCTGCTTCTGTACAGCGGGTACGAAAGTATTCAGACCCCTTTAAATTTTTCACTCTTTATTTCATTGCAGCCATTTTCTAAAATCAAAAGAGTTGATTTTATTTCTCATTAATGTTCACTCACCTCCACATCTCGACAGAAAGAAAACAGAAATGTAGAATTTTTTGCAAATTTATTAAAAGAGAAAAACTGAAAGTTCACATCATCATAAGTATTCAGACCCTTTGCTCAGTGTTGAGTAGATGCACCCTTTTGAGCGAGTACAGCCATGAGTCTTCCTGGGAATGATGCAACAAGTTTTTCACGCCTGGATTTGGGGATCCTCTGCCATTCTTCCTTGCAGATCCTCTCTAGATCCATCAGGTTGGATGGTGAAAGTTGGTAGACAGCCATTTTCAGGTCTCTCCAGAGATGCTCAATTGGGTTTAGGTCAGGGCTCTGGCTGGGCCAGTCAAGAACATTCGCAGAGTTGTTCTGAAGCCACTCCGTTGTTATTGTAGCTGTGTGCTGAGGGTCGTTGTGTTGTTGGAAGGTGAACCTTCGGCCCAGTCTGAGGTCCAGTGCACTCTGGAAGAGGCTTGGCTGCATTCATCGTTCCTTCAATTGCAACCAGTCGTCCTGTCCCTGTAGCTGAAAAACACCCCCATAGCATGATGCTGCCACCACCATGCTTCACTGTTGGGATTGTATTGAGCAGGTGATGAACAATGCCTGGTTTTCTCCACACATACCACTTAGAATTAACACCAAAAAGTTCTATATTTGTCTCATCAGACCAGAGAATCTTATTTCTCATAGTCTGGGAGTCCTTCATGTGTCCTCCATGCAGGCTTTCATATGTCTTGCACTGAGGAGAGGCTTCCATCGGGCCACTCTGCCATAAAGCCCCGACTGATGGAGAGCTGCAGTGATGGTTGAATTTGTGGAACCTTAAGTGCTGCAGAAAGTCTTTTGTAACCTTGGCCAGATCTGTGCCTCGCCACAGTTCTGTCTCTGAGCTCCTCGGACAGTTCCTTCGACCTCATGATTCTCATTTGCTCTGACGTCCACTGTGAGCTGTGAGGTCATATATAGACAAGACCAATCAGTTTAATTAAACACAGCTGGACTCTAATGAAGGAGTAGAACCATCTCAAGCAGGATCAGAAGAAATGGACAGCATGTGGGTTCAATATGAGTGTCACAGCAAAGGGTCTGAATACTTATGATCATGTGAAATTTCAGGGGACTGAATACTTTCCGTACCCACTGTATGTCTCAGCTTGTCAACAAATGTGCGTGTACAGCTCTCCACATGGAGGCGCTCACAGTGTGCTTTACAAAAATCATTTGCATGATGTGATCCATAACCACAGCTGTGGACCTTCTTCAGAATCAGGTCACATGATCAGTCAGGGTTTTTAATTCGTTTTTTAAGGTCAACCATCAATTGATTTTTCATTAAATAATAATTAATAACTTTAAAAAAGGATCAAAGTCACACACACACACACACACACACACACACACACACACACATCCATCGGTCATGAAGTAAATTCTCATCATCAGTGGCTACAATCAAGCTGTTTGAACACGTGCTCTTGATCTGTCAGATGTGTGAAGGTGAATCACTGGAGAGAACAAAAATAGAACGATTGTCTCTGAGGCTTCGGACCTTCACACCTGCACCTGCTCAACTCGTGAAGAGGGAGCTGTGTGTGTGTGTGTGTGTGTGTGTGTGTGTGTGTGTCAAGTAAGAATTCCTTTACTACACAGGAAACCAAACTACAGTTACATTGTAATGTTTATCATCGCTGTCCAATGAAATCTGTCCAATGATATCTCCAGCATGGTCAGATGGTCTAGATGTTCATAACTCTGAATTGTAGTAAAGTGATTATCATTTTAAATTAGTTTGGACACCCCATGAACACCGTACTCAACATCTGATCGACATCTGATCTTCACTGTATCTACACTGAGAGACGGAGGTGATGGAACTAAACACAGACACCTGAAGAAACATCTTTAAACATCATTTATAAACAACATTATTAGAAATTTACTTTTTTATGAGGAAAAGTTTAGGACAATTATGTCCTAATAGCTGTTTCTCCTCCTTTGTCTGAAATAATGTCAGTGAGATGTTTCTAGAACCGTCTACCATCTCCGACATCGACTGGAAGAACGACGTTCCCACTCCTCCATGAGGAATTCTTTCAGCTCTGTGATGGTTCAGCGTCAGTCTTTGTACAGACGCTCTTACGTTCTCCTCAAACCCCCTCTGATACGATAAAGATCTCATAGTGGTTTCTATGATGGAGAGATCTCCACACCCTGCTGCAGCAGAGCAGCTCCAAACCATCACACTTCCACCACCATGTTCACAGCTGCTATGAGCTTCTTCTGCTCAAATGCTGTGTTTGGTTTGTGTCAAACAAGTCTTCTGTTAATGTGTCCAAATATTTAAACTTTGGATTCATCTGTCCAAAGCACATTGTTCCAGAAGTCCTCCTGTTGGTCTAGATGTTTCTTGCTCACTTCCCATGAACATCAAACTGGTTTGGTCTCTTTCTGATGGTAGAAGCTGCACTTTAACTGTGGCAAAACTACCTGCTACCGTGATGAACATTTTAGTACTGTTGGATCTTCTGCTCTTGGGCCGAACTTGTAGGACGGTCTGATCTGGTCAGTTGTTCTAAACGTTCTCCACTTGTAAATGATGACAGTGGAACGGCTGATTTCTAAATGTTCTGAGATCTTTTTAAATCCCTTCTCAGACTCATCTGCATCTACAACCTTCTGAAGACCTCAAAGAGCTCTTTGGATCTGACCATGATGATCCCACTCACTTCAGCAATCAAGAGCAAACCACACTAATGTCTGAGGTTTAAATAAGAGTCCTCTCCAATGATGGTCTGATCATTCGCAGCTGATGTTCTGAACCTGGTTCTAATTTGAGGCATTTTAGGAAGAAAATAACTTTTCTAATAATTATGTTTGACAAAGATATGCGTAAGACTGCTGTTTGACGTCACTCCGTCTCGTGTAGTTGAGCCTTTTCGTGTTCGTCAAATCCAGGTTCCGCTATAACTCTCCTTTAACAGTATAATCACTGCTATGAACCTCATGCCACAGATTGCTGCCTGAGTCATGAATTAAACCCAAATCGCGTCGAGCGTTTCTCCTCTGTAGCTGAGTATATGAAGTGCCTGTAGTGCTTTTAAAGCTTGTAAAAAATGTCTATACATCCCCGTGATTTTCTGCTGGTGAAGCTAATCAAAGCGCATAAATCACGTCGGTGGGCACTCAGAGCATTAGCCATGCAGATCCGGTCACCCATGTGCAATTAATGGCAATTACAGTTATACTTTTATGATGTCTGCTTCTTGCATTACAAAGGAATAATTGCTTTTTATGGCTTTCAAGTCGCTGGCTGTCTTTTTTTTACGGCAGCCTGTTAGTTATAAAAGATGCCCAAAAACATGTTTTACAAAAAGGGGCTAAAATGTCCATTACTGTAATGGATTGATCACCAACGCCTGCTCAGAAGCCAAAAAGTCTGCATATTCTTCCATCTCCGAGCATGAAGAGGCCGCTCGGCGTAATCAATCACCCCCCAGCCTCGGTCTGTCAGCTCAGCTACCTCTCATTTGAACCCTTTCCACTTCCTACATGTTCTACCACGATAAACGACCAAGCCCCAAACCTTGCATCAGTCCCCTAAGGCCGTCCAGAACCCCCCTGTCCAAATGAAAGACCTCGTAGGACTGTTGGATCTTCTTTACTCTTGGGGTTCCGCTCTTGGGCTGAACTTGTAGGACAGTTTAAATGTTCTCTTGTAAATGATGTTCCGGACAGTGGAACGGCTGATTTCTAATTGTTCGGAGATCTTTTTAAATCCCTTCTCAGACTCATCTGCATTGACAACCTTCTTTCTGAAGACCGCAGAGAGCTCTTTGGATCTGACCGTGATGATCCCACTCACTTCAACAATCAAGAGCAAACCGGACTAATGTCTGAGGACTCCTCCAGAGTCAGTTACCTCAGAATGAAAATAACACAGCATCTGACCACAATCTGAAGGTCTTCTATTCACTGCCATCAACAGCATGCTATGGTAATATCTGTGTGACCGGTCCATCCCACTGCCCAGCGCACTATGATACGGCCTCTCCTTACTTACGACACATGAAACTGGAGTCATTCGCGTGTTTGGTGGTCGAACCTACAAACCAAGCCTCATTCGTGTCAGATGTTCCTTCGAGTGCAGGTGTTGGTGTGAATTTAGCCTGAATCTGATCTCCATGGACTCTCGATTCAGTGCGTGTGGAAGAGGAGGATCTGAATGTGAAGAATGTGTGATTGTTCAGTTGTGATGGTGGTTTTTCGACCCTTCTTTCAGCTTTAGAAGCTGTGCTTTTTCTCTTTCTCTGAGTTTTTCTTCTGGAAGGTTCCATGTTCGCAGAACCGCTGCCCTGTTTTTTTTTTTTTATAGTGCTGTTATTTGCGGTGGAATTTGTGCGTGTTACATGGTGGAATTGCTTTGACCTCCTGTCACCGGCCTCCACAACGGCCAACTGAGCCTGAAAAGAGGCGTAATAGCACAGACAGCTCCTCACTCTCAGCCTCTCTTCCTCTCTCCACTTATTGGCTAGTTTTTCTTCTTTTTTCCTTATTTCTCTCTCTCTCCTCTCTCTCTCTCTCTCTCTCTCTCTCTCTCTCTCTCTCTCTCTCTCTCTCTCTCCCCTCCTGTTCTGGTTCCACTCTGTCTGCACCTTTCACCTTCGCTCATCATCATCCCGTCGCTCCCTGTCATTTTCCTCAGTGTCACTCGTTCCATTCCCTCCCTCTTTCCTCGCAGGTCCTTTCTGTTTCAGCTTTCCGGGCACTCTCGTTTCTCTTTCTTCTTCATCTTCTACTTCTTTTCTGCCTTGTTGCCCTCTTCAGACTGACTTTTAGTCTAAAGTGTTTCAGCGATAATGTTAAAGCCTTCCATCACTGTCTCAGCCGGAGAATATTCTAAATATATACACATATACGCTCTCAAAAACGAGGCTCTTCCAGAGACAGGAAAGACAATTGTTTTATTTATAGATCTCTGAAGAGCAACGTTTTAAATGGAAAGAATTCACTTAAGTTCTTCTCTATAGCGTCAATCCCCAAATAAGGCGTCTTTTTTGAGTCGGTGACTTAGTAAAGCAACTTCATCTGTACCTCTGATACTTCATTCTCCTCCTTTCACCCTGATCTTCAGTGATCAGGACCCCACAGGACCACCACAGAGCAGATATGATGTGGGTGGTGGGTCATTCTCAGCACTGCAGTCACACTGACGTGGTGGTGGTGTGTTAGTGTGTGTTGAGCTGGTACGAGTGGATCAGACGCAGCAGTGCTGCTGGAGTGTTTAAACCCTGTGTCCACTCACTGTCCACTCTATCAGACACTCCTACCGAGTGTCTCCACCTCGTAGATGTAAAGTCAGTGACAGAAGCTCATCTGTTTCTGAACAGTTTGTGTTGGTCGTCCTCTAGTCCTTCATCAGTGCTCACAGGCCGCTGCTCACAGGACGCTGTCGGCTGGACATTTCTGGTCGGTGGACTGTTCTCGGTCCAGCAGTGACACTGAGGGGTTTAAACACTCCAGCAGCACTGCTGTGTCTGATCCAGTCCAGTGATTATATTTTAGGACTGTAGGATCTTCTTTATGCATCTTCAGTTGTATATCGGCTCCATCTCTGAGGACAGTTATAATGAAGATAAAATGTCCATATAATTATATTTATCTTACGATTAAACCATGGAATTTTGGAAAATATGAGCTGGTATGTTGATGAAATTCAGATTTTACAGGTTTAAGGACGAAAAGTAAGCATGAATATAAGCTGTGTTTATTAAGACGAGCAGGCAGAAGTGTTGTTTACTGCCTGCTGGTGAGTTTGTGTTAAACTTCATGGGAATGTGTTTCCACACTCTGATCCTGAGAGCTACCTCTGACTACTGAAAGCTGAGAAATCACGATTGCATTTTTTAATTATTGTGGGGCACTGATTACACTGTTTACACTGTTTACCCTGTTTACACCGTTTACACTGTTCGTCAACACCTTGTTTACATCCTGATTAATTACAAGTATGTGTTGATTCTATTAGATGCTTAAAAATCATATATGTCATCATTGGATAGAACTTTGGAGGAGATTGTCTTATTTAAACCTCAGACATTAGTTTGGTTTGCTCCTGATTGTTGAAGATCACCATGATCAGATCCAAAGAGCTCTCTGAGGTCTTCAGAAAGAAGGTTGTAGATGCAGATGAGTCTGAGAAGGGATTTAAAACGATCTCAGAGCAATTTGAAATCAGCCGTTCCACTGTCCGGAACATCATTTACAAGTGGAGAACATTTAGAACAACTGACCAGATCAGACCGTCCTACAAGTTCAGCCCAAGAGCAGAACCTCAAGATGAGTAAAGAAGATCCAACAATCCTCAAATGTTCATCATGGACCTACAGGTAGCTCTCACCAGTTGATGTCAAAGTGCAGCTTCTACCATCAGAAAGAGACCAAACCAGTCGGATCTTCATGATGAATAAAGTTTCCATGCACAATTAATTGATTGCTTACTGCCATCCAGTTGTCCATCCGAACATCTCAATATAGTTTTTAGAAGGTGTTGATCTTTATAAATGTCTTCTCAGACTCATCTGCATCTACAACCTTCTTTCTGAAGAGCTCTTTGGATCTGATCATGGTGATCCCACTCACTTCAAGCATCAAGAGCAAACCAAACTGATGTCTGAGGTTTAAATAAGACAGTCTCCTCCAAAGTCCTCTCTAACGATGGTCTGATCATTCGCACGTGATTGAAGTTTTAGGTATTTAAAGTAATAAATGTGGGCGTGTCCGAACCTTGTCCTCCGAAGACCCTAAAACAGAGCCCTGTGGAACACCAATGAGTTACCTATTAACTCGTTATTATTCTTCTAATTAATTCTAATTAATAACTAAAGAATAAACACAGAATTCAGTGTTTTATTATAGAGTCAGAGAGGATTTGTGTGCATTTTTAAAATAATTTTACCCTATTTTCTCACAGTATCCAGCTCCTCACGGTGTTCTCTCCATCATATTTTATTTTTTTTTAACTCCATTTCATTTCTGTCTGCATAATCGCCCTCACGACTCAACTCTACCATCTCTAATGTGTTTATATTTGGAGTCAATAGAATAATTACTGATTCAGAAAGCTGTTTTAATCTTGCTTGAGAGAGCAGGAGGGGCAGCAAGTTTGCAGCATTATCATCTATTTCTCTCTCTCTCTCTCTCTCTCTGTGACAGTGAGACTCTCTCATCCTCCTCTTTTAGTCATGCACGTGCAGTGCGTCCAATGGATTAGCAGGAGGCAGCTGTGCCTCCCTATGTGTGACCAAACTACCTGAATTGAGACATCTGCTGTGCGTCCACAGTGACGGGGTAGGAAACACTTAGCACACACACGTTCCACTACATTACTGCTCACGCTTTCGGATTCAGCCTCATTAAAGAAACCCAACAAAGTGCAGAAATGGGTTTTCGGACGCTCAGTCCTGTGTTTATGATCATGTGCTGGGTGTTGTGAGCAGTATGTAGGAGTTTAAGGTGTGTGTGTGTGTGTGTGTGTGTGTGTGTGTGTGTGTGTGTGTGTGTGTGTGTGTATTGATAATATATAATATCTCATATCTGCATTTTAATAAATGTGAATCTGGCAGTTGTATCAGAACTTCATGATGACCAGGCCAATAGAAATGGTCAGATACTGTGGGCCATTTCTATGCTTTAGAACTCAGGATTAGAGTAACCTACAGACATTATACACGTATCATAACGCACTTCAACTAGAGATGAGTCCTGCTTATGTCTCGCTGGAGACGACCAACGAATCCATGTGTGGGGGCACCGTGTTCAGCCTGGTGTGATGGTGTGGGTGCAGTTTCATACGATGCCACATCACCTTTGACCTTCATCACAGACACTTTAACAGACCAACGTTACGTTAATGAGGTTCTGCAACCAGTGGTTCTACCTTTTCTGAACACACACTCCGGTGCTCTGTTCCAGCAGGACGACACTCGTCCACACACTGCTGCCGTCTCAAGATCTCGTCTTGAAGACACAGATACTACGCCGTGGTCGGTCTCATCTCCAGACCTGTCCCTGATTGAAAATGTGTGGATGCTATTGGACGCTCTATCAACACTCCACCCCTACCACACCATCTGCAGAACTGAGTGAGAACATTCAAGCTGCATGGGATGGATCATCACAGGACACCATTAGGAACCTCTACACCTCCATGCAGAGACGTCTGGCGTGTTGCGTTAAACCCGACGCCGTCCTGAGAGACACCACTTCTGTATGAGTAGATCAATAAACATTGATCAGATCAGACTACAGTTATCATCAGTTATTGATCCTGATCACCTCCATCTTCCTTCACAACCGAACTACAATCCCACACGTCCTTCTGGGTGCAGATGGTTTTTTAATGTGTTGTCAGAACCATTAGTGATTGGTACAGACAGTGCAGTTTGACTCTCTGCCCCGAACACAGACGAGCACGCCGAGTAAAGAGTACAGAGGCTGGAGTGTCGCTTTAGATCGAGGAGTGTACTGCAGTCGACACAATGAGCCACATTCAACCAAAACATTCAAATCGGAGAGTGTGTTTGAGTTCAACAGGAGTCGAGCGCACACTCTGAGATCAAATGTAGTCACACACACACACACACACACACACACACACACACACACACACAGAGTTTTGATAGATGAGGTCTATTATGTGGCTTATTTAGGAAGAAAGAATGAGGACATGACAAAGGTGCTGCTCTTTTACACCTTTATACACTCTCTCTCTCTCTTTCTCTCTCTCTTCTCTCTCTTCTCTCTCTTCTCTCTCTTCTCTCTCTCTCTCTCTCTCTTCTCTCTCTCTCTCTTTCTTTCTCTCTCTCTCTCTCTCTCTCTCTACATTAACCCTTTTATGACCGCCCATTCCGACTCCATAAATTAATGTCCAATGTTCATAAGTTAAAACAAAACTATGGTTTTCGGCGAGTGTCCTATTTTTTCCCCCACATGACTGTATATGAGTTGCACTTCCCAACATACTGACAGCATAACGGAATATTTAATTAGGTGGAGGAAGGCAGGACTGTCACTCACGGAACTTCATTAAACTTTTAAATTGACAACCGGCAGTTTGAGTGACGGCTTGTTTTGGATGTGACGGATCCTCATAATGACCGTATTATTAAAATGAGCTTAAATAACCTGAATAATAAAAATAAATTATTGTGAAAATCAAACAAACAAAAACACACACAGGGACTCGAGCGCACGATTAAAGCAGCTGTGCTTTTTCATCTTAATGTTGTTTGTAAACGTATTTTCAACATCATCCAGTCGTTTACGGAGAGGATGTTTTACTGAATTTACTTCTGCTGTGTCTTCTTTTCCATTCGAGCTCTCAGTGCTTGCATTCACACTGATTCTAGAAGTGCGGTGAAAGCCACACACACACACACACACACACACACACACACACACACACACTACCTCTCTCCATCTGCCACTCATGAGCAGGCTCATTCCGCTTAACTGTGGCCGAATATTGATTTTATATTTGTGATATGAAGTCTCTGGGTATTGAAGGTTGCCGGGGCACCTCACACCAATATCCCCCACCACTCCCACTTCAAAGGGGTTCCTCAGCCAATCACATTCTCATTTTCGCACACGCCTTCCAGCCAATACCCCTTCAGCCTTACAGTGACGGTTGCAGGTTGTGTAGGTCGAGGGTCATGGGGTCTGTTCCCGGAGGACTCAGTCCAGCACAGTTTGCTGGTTTGCCTGCTCAAACACACCTGGTTCAGTTCAGTTCATTACCAGCTTTAGTTGGAGCACGAGTGGGAATCTGTTCTAGCTGGAATAGTAGAACATTTGTGTCAAATAGAACCTCATTATATTGGTTAACTCAGATCATATTTCTTAACGAACGAGGGGAAACCCTTACCTTACGTATTAAGAAACATAATAAATAAGAGATTTATATTAAAATAATATATTTTTTAAATAAAACCTAGTTTTTGTTGATTAAATTATATTACATATCATATATACATATATTTTAATTATCAGTATTTGTATTTTTTTATTATTATTTCTGTATTTATTTATTTGGTTGTTTATTTTCAGTAATTTGCTTGCTTCGTGTCGCTGCAGTTATGAAATAATGTGTTCACGGCTGAAACTTAAAGGGGTAAATTCTCTCGATCACGTGAACGTAGCAAAGTGATGGCATTAATATTACCTTTGCTGAAGTGTGCAAGGGTACATATTGATTTTTCACACTTGATTCTTAATTCCTCAGTTCATTGAGCAGACTTTTGTCCCTTTCAGCCACCGTTGAGACACATTGAGCAGTGACATTTACACAAATGGGTCATTGTGTCAAAGTCAACATCAGCTTTATTGTCATTCTATCTGTTCCTCTTGAGCAGACAGGGATTAAAGTTCCTCCAGATCACCATGTTGTATTGAACACAGACCAGAATCTCAACATATACTGTATATATACTGTATATATACTGTATATATACTGTATATACCCTAAACCCTATAAACACTGCACCAGCGTAGACTCAGCAGCCTTGAGAGGACTTCGTCAAGAACGGGATTTAAAAAAGGACCGAGGAAGTTCAGAGAGAACATAAAAAGCATGTCAATATTTTACATCTCTGTCTTTATATATATATATATATATAATATTTACACAATGCATCGTTGTGTTTATGCATCATTGTCTCAAAGTCAGCATCAGCCTTATTGTCATTCTATCTGTTCCTTTAATATAAAAAAACACCTCCGAACATTTGCTCCTCATTTTAAATATATGGAGAGATGACGGTGACGTAGTTAAACACATAAAATGAAGGAAACGTGCATGTTTTAGATGTTTTCATTCACCAAAAAAAAAAATTGAGATGTAAAAATTGAGACTTTAAGTATTTGTATATTTGTGACCATGTTGTGGCTTAAACAATTACTGGCATCTACAATTTTGAGCTTTTTCCCGTAATGAAAACATTAGCATGTTTTTTAGCTGATAAAAAAGACTTTTATTATATGGATATTATACCTACAGTGGTCAAAAATGTTTTTTAGTATATAAAATTATTTGTAATATATATATATATATATATATGAATCCTTCTCAGGACTTTTATTCTGAAATTTGAAAACTGTGAGCAAAGAAAGAGAACAAACAGCCCCTCCCTTCTCATTATTCTCTAGGCTGATTCCTTCGTACTACGGCAGTAACATTATAATTGTCTTACATTAAATTCAGACTCTAAACTCTATAGTTTCTAGACTGTTAAACTGTTATTGAGAGTCTACACTTTCTACTAGATTCTGGAACATTGCTGTGAGCATTTGATTGCATTCATGAAGTCGGGATTAATGGATGGTTGGATGATCACCACCCCACCTCATCCCCAACTCCCCAACTCATCCCTAACAAACGTAGTGTATGGAGCTCCATCATTCCAGCTCCACGGCTCCACACCTCAATGCAGGGGGGCTTTATACCCTCTAGTCCACTGGTATTAGACATGGTGCCAGTAGGCCCAGTATGATGTGAGTAAAAGAGTCTTTCTATCACAACTTTCTCTAAACAGTTTCTCAACTCTATCGCTGTTTGTTAGAAACGTGTTTAAAGATTGTCTCAAACGAAAAGTAGGCGACACGAGAAATGAAATGAAAATCAATCCACCTCGATTACGAGAACACTGAAAATCGTCTCCATTGTAGATGCAGAAATCAAAGTCCATCAGAAAGTTGTGTGAGGGAATTGTTCCGTTGTTGGGTCTGTTTTGTGTTGTTTGCATGAGTCGGAGTGTTTGTGAATACCGTTCTGTAGGCTGTAATTAGACCTCTGTGAGGAGTGAAAAGTGCTCCTCACCTTCATTAGTGGACGGGCTTCACCATCAGCAGCAGAGTGTTGCCAGGGCTCTCGTTCCTCAATTGACGTGTTGTGTTGTTATATCTTAGTGGGGGTACAAAAGGAAGAAAAAACAGAGTCCCATCTCCCTCATCTCCCCCTGGCTCTGGATGGCTTTGCAGGTGGTCTCCAGGGACACAACATGAAGAAAAAGGTGTCTCTGTCTTTTCGGAAGGAGTGTTTGCAGCGATAACAAGACACCCAGGAATAGGTGTTTTAGACACAGCGCAAGCCAAGCAGATTCGGAGGCCCAGAGAGTCTACCGATTGCTCCCCTTTGCTCCCCTGGTGCCTCCACGATGGATGCTCCACATCCCCTCCCCCTGTCCTGCCGCAGACAGAAGAACTGCTCTCCACAGTGGAGCTCCATTTGCCCAAACTAGTGCAAAACTCTCGGAGTGACCCTAAATCACTGGAGTGCTTTGGCAGCACAGATCTAAGGGCTATTAAACCCCCAGTCAGGAGCTCCTTGGGACCTGCGATGGGTTTACCAACAGACAACACCGTGAAAAAATGATAGTGATGCATAATGCACTGTTTAAGTGGAGAGATGTCCAATTCTGGGCCAGGAAACAAACAGACCTTATTCAACACAGCAGCCAGTTTCCAGGTTTAGAAGGTGGGTTTGAGCAGAACCACCAAACTCTATTGATATATTAAGGCCGTCCAGGACCAGAGCTGATCTCACGGATGAAATATCAGGAAACCAACTTTCCTTATTTCATGTGAAATTTATAACATTTATAGTTATACACTATGGAGATTAACGTTATAGTATTATAGTATAGTAGAGTATTAGGAGCCTCGCCTAAAGGGTTGGACAATGAAACTGAAACCCCTGTCATTGTAGTGGGAGGTTTCATGACTAAATTGGAGCAGCCTGGTGGTCAATCTTCATTAATTACACCAGTAAGAGCAGAGTGTGAAGGTTCAATTAGCAGGTAAGAGCACAGTTCTGCTCAAAATACTGCAATGCACACAACATTATGGGGGACATACCAGAGTTCAAAAGAGGACAAACTGTTGGTGCACGTCTCGCTGGTGCATCTGTGACCAAGACAGCAAGTCTTTGTGATGTATCAAGAGCCACGGTATCCAGGGTAACGTCAGCACCACCAAGAAGGACCAACCACATCCAACAGGGTTAACTGTGGAGGCAAGAGGAAGCTGTCTGAAAGGGACGTTCGGGTGTTAACCCGGATTGTATCCAAAAAATGTCCTTCCCAAGACAAATTGACGCTGTATTGGCCGCAAAAGGAGGCCCTAGTTCACCAAACTAATCAATTACTGTGGTTTAAAAGCAGGTGTTTCAGTTTCATATGTGCTGAGAAATCTGATTAGAGCTAAGATCCGGTTCTCTTTATCCGATTTTGTAATGATATTTCTAGACTGTGCTCATTTTGTACTCAGCTGAAGTCCCAAGGACTATTATTGACGTGGTACAGGATAGTTGCCTAGACTGGGAATTGAACCCCAGTTTCCCACATGGTGCGGTGGCTCATTGGTGTTATCTGTTGCACCACACCAACCGATTCTTCTTGCGACTTGTAATATATGTATGAAATATAGTAACGAGAGAGAGGACGCCTACAATAAGACTGTGGTCTCTACCGTACAGACGTCATTGAAGTGTCAGTTCAGGGGAACTGTGGAGGTCAAGATTATACCTGGAAGACCAAGAACACCCTCAGACAGAATCTCTCTCTCTCTCTGTCTTTGTCTTTTCTTTCCTTTCTTTCTGTATCTTCTTGCTCTCTTTCCATCCTCCTGCTGCGTTCTTTGTCTTTTTTTTGTCCCTCTGCCCCGTATTTCTTCGTTCTTTTGCCCCCTCTCTCTCAGTCAGGGGTCTTCAGGTTAAGGCAGCAGTCCTCCTCGGGGTGGATTCTCGTGCTCACAGTGGCGTGCACTGATAAATAGCCTGGCTAAGTGAGCCATTTGTGAAAATAAGAAGTTTATTTTTGACCGCTGACCCCCGACTCGCTGAATAATGCATGAATCGGGGGGCCGGCGCGTTAGTGTATATATGACAGCTTTCTGAGGGGAAGTTAATTTGTATTACATGCAAGAGGAGCTCCTGTGTGTTTAGCCTGCGCAGTGATGAGCCATCATCTGGAGCCCAAACCCTGACACCTCGGGGCTATTAACGCCGGCAATAAGCCCGTAATTACACACGCTGCCCGCGGCCCCCTCGCCTGGGCCCCCTCGTCTGGGCCCGCTCCCCGCCGCTGCTTCACGCATCACAGCATTATCCACTGAAAAACCCCAGACTAATGCTTCCCCTCCACCGGCCCCTCCACCCTGCTCCTCCACCCTGCTCCTCCACCCTGCTCCACAGCCAATTTTCAAAGGCCACTGAAGGCGTCCTGTCGCCATGGCAACCTGCAGGGCTTCCACAGGTTTCCATTCACACCCCGTCCCAGCATGCCTTTCTTTAAGGGGCATTTGAGGTGGGAGGGAGGGTTATCGGTGCGAGAGCTACAGAAGCACAGGGGCATCACAATTACAGCACAGCACTGTATATTAACCTCCCTCTCTCTCTCTCTCTCTCTCTCTTTCTATCACTCTCTCTCCATCACTCTCTCCATCATTCTCTCTCTCTCCACCACACTCTCTCTCTCTCTCTCTCTCTCTCTCTCTGTCTTTCTCTCTCTCCATTCCTCTCTCTTTCTCTCTCTCTCTCTCTCTCTCTCTTTCTCTCTCTCTCTCTCTCTCTCTCTCTCTCTCTGCTGGCTACCTTTAAGGGCCATCAGAAGCAAAAGAAAAGGAAATTACTTTGAGTCAAATTGACTTAATGGCGTCCTTTTTTATTTCCCTTTGTTGTGTGATGGCGGGAAGCAGGAGGCAGCTTGAACCTTATTACTGCTTTTCTTTTCTCCTCCCTGCGTGTTCTTTCTCCTCGTTCGTTATTAAGAGCGTCATGGTAGCACTGTAAAAAATCAATGGTATTTTGATGTTGACCAGTCAGAGCCGGCGTTATTATTGGCTTATTTACAGGTCGATAATGTTCGGCTGAGTGACACCGAGTTTGATCAGACCTTCAGACTCGGACTGGAGAGTTCGACACGTCCAAGTTTGGGAGCTCCAGCACTTCAGGCTTCTCCAAACTCTGATTGGCGACAGAGTTTAACCTGGATCATCCGAGCTGAGTTTATACCGAGAAGAAGAAAGTGTTTCTGATGTGTCGCTCAACACAAATTATGCAAATGTAGGTTTTTTGACGTTGATTCTGTGCTTTTGAGGTTAATTTTGCACCTGCTGAGATTTGTAAGGCCACAGATGTTCTTATATTCATCTTCCAGCTGTGATTCTCTCTCTTTCTCTCGCTCTCTCTAACGTGACAAAGACATCATATTGTTGTTCATTGCATTTGGAACAATAATTCATAAAAAACAAGTCATAAATTCCTATTAGGATTTTTTTCCTCTTAGGAACTCTTAGAAACCCAGAGCTGCACTTTGCAGTTACATGCTGTTTTCTAAAAGACTTATCATCACTGTGGGATGAATTATCAGAGAGTAATTCAGCTCAGAAAACATCTGAAATTAAGTCCCAGTTTAAAGACCAAAGGAGCTTCCAGTGCATGTTTACTGCTCTGTCCACATGAATATACTCAACCTGCATACAGACTGTGACTGATCAGAGAGAGGGGGCGGGGCTGATGCTCAACCTGCATACAGACTGTGACTGATCAGAGAGAGGGGGCGGGGCTGATGCTCAACCTGCATACAGACTCTGACTGATCAGAGAGAGGGGCGGGGCTGATGCTCAACCTGCATACAGACTCTGACTGATCAGAGAGAGGGGGCGGGGCTGATGATCAACCTGCATACAGAATCTGACTGATCAGAGAGAGGGGGCGGGGCTGATGCTCAACCTGCATACAGACTCTGACTGATCGGAGAGAGGGGCGCCGATGTCAACCTATACAGATTCCTGATTGATCAGAGAGGGGCGGGCTGATGCTCAACCTGCATACAGACTCTGGACTGATCAGGAGAGAGGGGCGGGGCTGATGCTCAACCTGCATACAGACTCTGACTGATCAGAGAGGCGGGCTGATGCTCAATCTGCATACAGACCTCTGATTGATCAGAGAGAGGGGCGGGGCTGATGCTCAATCTGCATACAGACTCTGATTGATCAGGAGATTGGGGCGGGGCTGATGCTCCTTCATTTTTTGTTCATGGTAAAACTTTGGGTTTGTGTAATAATAATAATAATAATAATAATAATAATAATAATAATAATAATAATAATAAATGTAATTATGATAAAATATTTATTATTTGTACTATTTGTATTATTAATACTATTTAAAATATTTGTTTATAAAATTAATAAATAAACTACTGTGTTGACTTTAATTTACCAGTAAATTATATTTGTATCTAATTCTGTTTTTAATCGGATTAGATGAACCATTGAAGGCTGATGTAAATTAATTGGTGTGAAACTCTGCATTAAAGCTCTCTGAACTTATTTTGCAGGTTATCGACTGAGAATGTCCAAATGATCACAGTCACAACTTTGTAATTAACATCTGACCAGATTTTAAAAATCCTTTTTGTAATTGAACCAAAACATGGAGCTATCAGACATCGACGATGCGCTGCTGCAGCTCTGCTCGTGTCTGAAACAGATACAGTTTTTGATCCACAACTCATTCGAGTTAATCGAAAGGAGACCAACACTGGCATCAGTGTGAAGTTTCTAAGAAAGGACTACAGGTCATGTGACTAGAGTCCTATTCTATCGGCAGAAGCTGTATGTGCATTTGCATATACGTGTCAGCAATTAATGCAACATAAAGTAGCTGAATGCATTCAGTAGAAGGGGTGTCCACAAACTTTTGGACATACAATGTATGTTACATGTCAGGATATTAACTGTGTCAGCTGGACACTACCCCCCACATAATAGCTGCTCTGTGGTGGTCCTGTGGGGTCCAGATCATTGAAGATCAGGGTGAAAGGAGGAGAAACAGATGAACTACAGTCTGGAATTATGGAACCACAAAGAGCTCCTGGACAATCAGAGGAGCTGATAGAGTGGACATTCATAAAGCTATAGCTGATTGGTGCTGTCACCTCTCCATCCCTGGCCTCCACCTTTAAGTTCTCATTTCCAGAGTGTGACAAATGTCCTTCTGGTTAGTCAAAGGTTTCATCCGTCCTGTTATCTGTGTGGAAGCGCGAGTGAAGACAAAAGCCTGGGAGAGGCATCAGAAAGCTCAATTGTTTTAAATGAATTTGGGTGAAAATGGTTTTTCCCTGGAGAAAAAGGGCCCTTTGTTAGGAACGTCGGGAAAACAAAAGCTCTGGAATGACGCAGGGCAGCACTGGCTGGAGCGCCACTGTGTTCAGTAATTGTATTACTGAATCACACACGTTATACACCTCACACTCCTCGGTGTGGTGTTTAGTTTGGCACAAATGATTTGACAAAGGCGGTGAGGAGCAGAGGGAGTGACAGAAGCAGTGGAGTCGAACGAGATAGCCAAGCAGAAAGCTTCCACTAAGGCCAAACACGGGCGAGACGAGGGGGGATATCTGGAGGAAAGCTGGAAACAACAAGCTGGAGGATTAATAGGTTGTGAAGAAGCAGAGAAAGGAGTGTAAAAGAGCAACAGGAGAGTGGTGAGGGTGAAGAAGGGGCTACAGACGAGAAGAAAGGAGATGCAGCGCTGCCTTCTGAGACGCTGCAGCCACCTGTAGCAAACAGCCGGCCTGGAGGATAATGAGGGAAGGAAGCTGAGGAGAAACAGAAGAGGAGTTGTTTAGGAGATACAGGCAATCTAGCGAGAGGAGAGATGAGAAGAGAAGAGAGGAGGAGGAGGAGGAGGAGAGCAGAACACAGGAGATGAGTGGAAGAGAGGAGAGGAGGAGAATGGATTGATTGGAGAGGAGAGACTAATGGATAGCTTTCTGAAGTGGATGCAGGCCCACTTCTTCGGTAAGCTCTAAAACCGTCGTCCCTAAACTCGTCTACCCTGAGACGGCATTAGCACAACGCGGCCTGCTTTCATCAGACGCCATTCCGGCCGAGCTCCACGCATGCAAACAGGCAGGCAGCGCACGGGCCATCTCCGAAAGAGCCAGAGGGTCCATTCCCCCAGCTCACTGTCCACCCACTCACTATCCAATAGATAAATAAACGCCGCGGCAACAAAGCACAGGGTGGACGTCTGCGCCCCATTCGGAATATTGATTCCAAGCTTTTCCGTCTTTTGTTGAGAGCACCGTCAAGACTCTGTTGGATGGAAAGAAGAAAAAAGGAAATGTCAAGGAGTGGGGGCATATTTGGAGGGTCTGGAGTGACATATAGAGTAAGGGAGAGAGAAATAAGAAGAGACATGAGAGCTTTACAGTTGTCTTCAAAAGTTTGCCTGCCCTTGAGGACCTTTAGAACCCAAGAGCAGTTCTGTGGGATGTTTGTGTATTTTGAAATGGAAATATTGACAGAATTTAGCATGAATTTCACCATGTTTTCATCAACAACTCAAAAACCCAATATTTCTTGTATTTTATTTCTTATAAAGACTTTATATCTCAAAAAAATTCTGTTGGAAATTGATCATCCATTCATCACAGGTGTGGCACGACAGATAACACCACCAACAAGGTGCACCATTTAGATGACTGGGGTTCAATTCCCAGTCTGGGCAGCTATGCTGTGCTACACCAACAAGTAGTCCAACTACTCTGCTCCACCCCGTAACACGAGTAACCTTGTTTATAATAAGTTCTTTATAATACTTGACCGTGGTCCAAATGAAGTACAAACAACCCAGATCCTTCATATTTTTTATTTTTTTTATTATTTATATATGTATAGGACTTTTATTCTGAAAATGTGAACACTGTGTGAGCAAAGAAAGAGAGCAAACAGCCCCTCCCTTCTCATTTTCCTCTGTAACTCAATTGCTGTGTCCCAAAGTTCAGGCCACATTTTCCAGGCTGTTACAGACGGCTGTTCCAAAGTGAAGGACCCTTCATTCACAGCTGAGAAATGCAGTCTACGTTCTCCTTCACAGTCCACAGTAACCCACATTTCATGTCTACCTTGTGAAGAATGGTGGACAGTGAAGCCGAAGGAGTTCATCTTAAAATGTCCCCTCGCATGTTTCGCCCCACGAATGCGAGAGGTGGGACCTTTTTTCACCGTGCAGTCTAGAGAGACTGTTCCAGACTGACCCTTGTGTGACGATGAAGTTGTTAAGAAGGACTTCACGGGACAGTCCAGTGTTCATGTTCACTTTTACATTCCACCTTAAATGGCGCAGCAACTTCATTCCGGAAAAAGAATATGTGCGATACTGCAGCGTCATTTAAGGTGGAACGGAAAGTTACTGATGCAGTTAACATCTACCTCGTATGAAGGTATATATACTGCTCCCAAAACAGCCAGAACGCGTGAGAGAGTCTGTTTAAAAGTCATGTAATGAACCCGAGGTTCTAGCTAGCGCTGCACAGAGGCCGCCCTGGGCTGGTGGTTACAGCTAGAGTGACAAGAAGGTTGCTGGTTTGATTCCCTGAACTGGCAGGACCAAGGCACTGAACTCACTCCCCACCTGCTCCCGGGGCTGCCCACCACTCCGGGCATGTGTGCTCACTGCCCCCTAGTGTGTGAATTCACTAGTGTGTTTCACTGTGTGTTGATTGGTCAAATGTGTTCAGCACAGTCGGACAGGACGTTAGAACAGTGTGCTACCACTCGTTCCTTTGCTCTTCTGGTCTCAGATGTTGGCTTGACTTCCACAGTTCCCCTTAACTGTGTGTGTGTGTGTGTGTGTGTGTGTGTGTGTGTGTGTGTGTGTGTGTGTGTGTGAATAAATAGGCGATAGATTTAATAGGTCGTGTTTGAAGCAAAGCTCAGCCTTATTGTGAGAGAACAAAGAAAGAAGGTCAAGGACAAATAATGAAAGATAAATAGAGGAAAGAGGGTAAATGAGGAGAAGAGAGAGAGAGAGAGAGAGAGAGAGAGAGAGAGATGTCGGAATGCAGGCGTACGTGTGTTTGGCTCGTAATTGCAGCTTCGTGATGTGTAATCAATGGGGATTAGAATGCATTGTCCACATTAGACCCTGGGAGTGCATCTCTTACCCGCTCTAATCAAGAAGTGACAAATGCGAGCGCAGAACGCAACAGGCAGAATTACTTCACGCTATTTATTAAGATTACTGCTGTAATTACATTTTCCTCTGCCACTGTTCCTCACACTTCGGCCCGACGCTCCTGAGGCGAGCAGATGTCCTCCGTTTGGCCCGTGTATTATTAAGAGTCTAACGAGGATAAAAGCAGCTCGAGCATGAACGAGTGTGTTCTTTTAAAACATTACTGAGGAACATGAGCTTTATGCATTTAGACATGCATGGGACTGGGAACAGGGGGGTCTGCGGCCCCTCACAACTGCTGGAGTATTTACTGCCTCAGTCGAATTTTGATGAATATATAAGAATAAATGACAGCATTAGAATATTTAATTCATACTGCTCCTGAAATCTACGTGGACAAAAGTGTTGGGACACCTCATTCATTGTCTCGTCCTAAATCCAGAGGATTAGAGCTTTGGCTGGAGTAACTGTTTCTGCTGTTCAGGGAAGGATTTCTACCAGATCTGGAACATTGCTGTGAGGATTTGAGCTGCAGTGTGGGGTTGAACACAGACCCGTAATATTGAAAACCTCATCTACTGTATAAACCAAACTGTTTTTATTTATAATTACAAATATTTAAAACTCTAGAGCAGCACTGATGAGCGACCTGCTGCTGGATGAGCGTCGCCTGTCGCTCACGTGTTTTTAATAAACATTTCCATTTGGTTTATCGATCACTGGACAGGGACATTATTATCTAAGCTTTATCTTTGAGGACTGAAGAGTGAAGGTGTGTCCAAAGTTTTTTGACTGATACTTTTTTGACTGATACTGATTCTATTTTTTGGCTTTTAGGTAGGAACTCACTTAAATTCTCAAAAAATAAATAATTCTATACGAAAAACAAATAATAATAATAATAATAATAATAATAATAATAAAATACTAATAAATTAATAATAATAATAATAATAATAATAATAATAATAATAATGATGATGATGATGATGATAATAATGCAGTGCACGCATAAAAATGACACATATTCTCCTTTTTGTTTTACAAATGGTTCAAAATTCCAACATTTACAGCAACATTATAGGAACATAATCAATCAATCAATCAATCAATCAATTAAATCATTAAATAAAATATTGAGACTAATGTCATAATCGTAGATATGAATGGAACTGTTACCAGGAAAATGTACAATTTTGCGGTCAGTGTTTGCAAAAGAGAGATAAAATGAATCCCACTTTACTTTTACTTCCACACAACATAATCCTGAGCTCCCCTGATTTTAACGAGAAGGTTTGTATTTCATTTTGAACTGGTTCCATTCCCGTTACCCGTCCATACCCACATTCAACCGTACAATGCCATCTTCTCGTTTGAATGCCCTCGTCCACCTTTAAGTGATTGATCCTTGTTTTCTTTCCAGGCCAAACGAGGGAGAGACAGACGCTGAAGATCGACAGCTCCGATGAAGCGCTGATGAAGCAGGTCTGATCAGGTACCAGTCTATAGTCTGTCTATTTGAACAACCTGGTAGGACCTGCAACCTGGACAGGAGAGAGAATTGCTTGCCTTCAGGACCTTTATTGATCTGTGTTTGGTGGAAGTTGACAGAGAGACTTAAAGTCATATGAGATCTGTTTCTAATACGACACAGAGTTGGATCTCATGTGGGCCAACTTTTATTCCTTTTTCTGGGGAAAAGGCTTCCAAACCTTCCCCAGTGAAGATTATGCTCCACATCCATGCATTTCCAGACAGACAGATCAGATTCCTGCTTTTCTGGACTGACCTCACGTTGTCGGATTGTCTGTGTCTCTAAACTCTCCGTCACTCTTTAAATGGAACATTTACAGATATCCAAACGACACTAGACCGACGTGGATAATAATATTAGAGGTACGGTGTGATCTTTAGGCTCAAACAACAGTATGAACTCGGTAGATTCACAATGTAAAACGAGGCAGCTTTCAGCAGAATGCCTCGGATACACTCTCGGAATCCTCTCTGGGAGCTGGATTGAGAGATTTGTTGACGTGCAGGAGTTTATGAATGATTCTATAGACTGCTCCAACTGCCCTGATCAGTCCGGATCACGCGTGGTTATACTTCTGTCTGTCTGCACTGCTGTCTGTCTGTCTGTCTGTCTGTCTGTCTGAATTCTGACAGGAGCTCATGCAATGTGATGCAAACATCTGAATGGTTTGAGGAGACACTGCAGCACAAAAGAAGTCAAATGTGAAAATGTTGCATGATCTTCTCCAGCTCCTTACACACACCGACACATTAAACTCCACCCACTCACTGCACAGCCTGCAGCTCCTTCTCCAGCTGCTTACACACACCAACACATTAAACTCCACCCACTCACTGCACAGCCTGCAGCTCCTTCTCCAGCTCCTTAGCAACCACTCAATTGCTTAGACCCTGAGATCATCCTCACAGAGCATAGTGTCTGGTTCTGTTTCAGTCAGTGCTGTTGATCATTTAGTTCCAAAGTGGTTTGGGAACCAGCTTTGTGACTGGACGTTTGCTGAAGTGGTCTTGAGCAATGCCCTTGACTTCCCAGCTGCTCCCCGAACACCCCACCGCTCCGGGGATGTGTGCTCACTGCCCCCTAGTGTGATTTTCCCTGTGTGCAATAACTTGGATCGAGGTGCACCGTAAAAACAATCAGTCTGGAAGCGAAACAGAATGTAAATCACATTCATTTCATAGTTTTCTGTGTAATTAAATATGTAATTATGTAATTATGTTTAATTATGACGGAAAAGAATACATTTGAAGAAGGTAAACCGATCCTTTCATTGGTCTCTGTGTGGAAGAGCCTCTTCCCTTCTGCCTCCTCCGCCGACGCTTTGACGGAGAGCGTCTGGGGATTTTCATGGTGAGACAGAAGGTTAGACTGGTGCAGATGAAATGACTGAGCAGTATGCAGAGCAGCTCCGAAATGTCTGCAGAGAGGCACGGGGGACTGGGGGACATAGACAGCCAGTTTCCTCTCGCTGAGGCTTGAGGAACATAAGTAGGTAGTAGGGAGGGACAGTATGGACTGATATTTAAATCACAGTATTGTCCACTAAGCATAAAAGGACGTTTTACCCAACAGCTGACAATCACACTTCCTCCACGCATTTCCTGAGAGGCCTGCAGACGGGCAGATGGCACAGCATCTCAACACCAGCGCAACTCCGAGAAACTGCCCCGTGTCACTGAGACAACTACACCACCCTCACACACCTCTGACTTATCAGCTGTTACGGACACAACGCACAGTTATACTGTCTGCAGCCGATCCCACACTTTAATGAAGAGAACGAGAGATAAGCACCTACATCAGTAGCTACTACCACCACCACTACCACCACTACTACCACCACTACCACCACTACTACCACCACTACTACCATTACTACCACCAGTACTACCACCACTACTACCACCACTACCACCACTACTACCACCACTACTACCATTACTACCACCACTACTACCATTACTACCGCCAGTACTACCACCACTACTACCACCACTACTACCACTACTACCACCACTACTACCATTACTACCACCAGTACTACCACCACTACTACCATTACTACCACCACTACTACCATTACTACCGCCAGTACTACCTCCACTACTACCACCACTACTACCATTACTACCACCACTACTACCATTACTACCACCAGTACTACCACCACTACTACCATTACTACCTCCACTACTACCACTACTACCACCACTACTACCACTACTACCACCACTACTACCCTTACTACCACCAGTACTACCACCACTACTATCACTACTACCACCATTTCTACCATTACTACCACCACAACTACCATTACTGCTACCATCACTACTGATATCATTGCCATTACTTCTACCACAACTAACACTACTGCCATTCATATTACCACTACTAGCACTACCACCATTACTACTACCACCACTACTAAGACTACTACCATTACTACTACCACCATTACTGCTACCATCACTACTAACACTACTATCACCCACCACTACCACCATTACTGCTACCATCACTACTAATATTATTGCAATTAGTACTACCACAGCTGACACTACCACCACCACTACTAACACTACTGTCATTAGTATTACTAGTACTAACACTACTACCACCAGCACCACCACCATTTCTAACACTACTGCCATTACTACTACCACTACAACTTTAACTATCACCACTAACTGCATCTACTACTACTAATACTAAAGAAACTACTACCACCACTGTCAGCAGTATACCAACTACTACACCACTAAAAGTGCTATAACTACCTTTACTAATACTACTGCCAAGACAATCACTGTTATTACTACCACTGCAAACGTTGTCTTTTTGTTCTAACACTACTGCCAATAGTAGTACTAATAGTAGTAGTAGTAGAAGTAATAGTACTGCTGCTAGTACTAGTACCTTGGCTTACAACTAGAACCAATATTACCAACACTAGTACCACTAGTACCAGTACCACCACTATTAATGCTACGACTGTTGTTACTTCTATCACTCCATCATTTCCTTTTGTTTTTACTCAGAATCATTGTGGTTCTCATCTATTTTGCAGTCAGTCATCTACAGCGTATTGGGATTGAAAGAACATGAAAAAATGGAATTTATTAAAATTAAGCTCATTCCAACAGAGCTAAATAAACAATTTCATATCAACAATCAGGACAAATAATTGGAATTTAAAAGGAAAATGAACAAATTAAGATTTAATGAATAAATACAACCAGTACCTGATTTTACACATTTAAATGTAAAATGAGTAGAAGAATAAACAATAAATCAAAAAGAAAATGAACTCCGTGAAGTAAAGTGGTTGCAGGCTGTCTGCAGATGGTTAGAGATGAAAAGTCACCGCTTCAGACTGTTCCACGGGGATTCACAGTTCACTCGTACACTGGAACCGAAAGCAGACGTCCCTGTCACGGGAGATGGTCTGATAATCACCATTATTTCAGTGATCAGCGGTGGAGCAGAGGCCGGAATGTGGCTGGAATGGGTTTTATAAAGACAAATATGCCACTACTATCAGTCTCCCGACATGCAGCTGACGAGGACCGACTAACTTATTCATGCAGTTTGTTGAGATGAGTGCTGTGAGGTGTGATAGACCGAGTCTCGAGGGTCGAGGGAACTCTATAGATATAAATGCATAGTTCTAGGTTACATAGATAATAGGGTTGCCTTCTCGACTCGGGCCCCTGCCATACCTGTATTTAAATGAACGCCTGTAGATCTGGAGAGCAGGACAAACTTAGGTTTCTTGGTGTTACGTTGTAGTTTACGTTGTGATTATTATTATTACATTTCGATCCCCGGGTGGGGCGACCTGGGAGGTTTCTGTGTGGAGTTTGCATGTTCTCCCTGTGTTCGCGTGGGTTTCCTCCGGTTACTCTGGCTCCACAGTCCAAAGACATGCATGGTAGGTCAATTAGTGACTGTAACGTGGCCCTTAGTGTGTGTGTGTGTGTGTGTGCGCCCTATGACGCACTAGTGCCCTGTCTAGGGTTGTTTCCCGCCCTTGTGCTCAGAGTTGCCGGCTGGGCACCGGCTCCCCTGTGACCCTATTCGGGGATAAGCGGTTCATAAAATGGATGGATTATTATTATTATTATGATGATGACGATGATGATGATGAACTGACCCTTTCTGATCTATCCAATGAAAACCATGTATCTCCATGATCTGTTTTTAGTTTTTTTCCATGGTTTGAACCCTGTAGCTCTTCAACCTGCACCCACAAAAGACTGTCTCCCAGTAACTTTTATCTAAACCCAGTGCTGATGTACATACAATACATACATTCTTTGTATATAGTTTCTATAAACTCAGGACTACAGTGCAGTAATGTATGTATAGTGTAAGGTTCTGTGTAAACACTCTATTAATAACACATGTAGGTATGTTCTTCATCTTTATCCTCGTTTTTCATGCCTCTGATTTCCTGCCGTGAGGGACGAGGTGTTTCACTCATCCTAACGACTGTGTACGATATGGAGACAGATAATCAGACGGACATGTGACTTCACGCAACTCAAAAACCCTAAATAAACCAAAGCTTCAGGGTAAAAATAAACACATGCTCACTATTTTTAATAATGTCAGCTCATTTGAACTCTCTGATCATCTCGTTTGACCTGCAGGCGAATCGGATCAGATGCTTTATTTCCTTTGATAGCGATCGCTTGTCTTTTGTGCTCTGTTGTGTCGCGTCTATTTAAATGCTCGTCACACACAGACCACAGCAATAATCCGGGTCATATCTCACAGACATTAGTGTGCAGTTGATCGATCAGAGTCCGGCTGGGCTTTACTCAAAGAAATCCAGCAATTTTAGGATCAACTATTCTGAGTGTAAGCCCACGCACAGCTGAATTTATACCCTGAAAGCTGCTGCTACAGGCCATTGACCCTTGTCCAGATGTAACTTTCCACTTAACCTGCGGTGGTCCCGCCTTCAAGAAACATGAAAGCACAAAAAAATGGTCATAATGGCTCCTGCGTGGAAGTGCTCGGCCAAGATGATGATTACTGCTTCTGTATGGTCACCACGGCAACTGTTGCCAGTGCTCCATGGCAGTCACTTTGTCATCATAGCTGTTCACTCTCTGTCCTCACACCCTTCTGTCTCGTTTGGAGGAGGAATCGGGGACATGGAGAGGATGAGGCGCACAGACTCTACAGCTCAATTTGTGCCAAAAGTTCTAAACAGTTAATTTTATGAGTCTTTATAATGATATAGAACATATAGACAAAAGTATTGGGACACTTGCTCGTTCACTGTTTCCTCTGAAATTAAGGGGATTAAAATGAGTTTATCCTGTTTTTGATGGAGTAGAGTGTTAGTGAGGTCAGGATCAAGTACTGGATGGAGCTCCATCATTCCACTGCTCCACAGCTCAATGCTGGGGGGCTTTATACCCCTCTAGACATGGTGCCAATCAATTCATGTTTGTTTATCTGCTCCAGAGGGTCCTACTCTATTGGCAGGGTCCTACTCTACTCTGCTCTCTCTACAGGGACTAGATATGTGTGCATTTGCACATCTGTGTCAAAAGCTATTATTTGGCCATTTTACTGGCAATTTTCATGACTGTATTTTGGTGTCCTACCTCCTACCTCCAAATTCTACACTCCTGGCACCTGTGGGTCAGACTGCCTCCACTCAGTTGTACCCCCCAGTCAACTGAATGAAGACGACAATTGCACCCATCACCCCACCCCCCGTCCACCAGGGACCCCCTCTAGTCCCCTGGTTGAACAAAACCCTTGTGGGGTGAACCTTAGGTCTTTGCACAGTCATGCAGCAGGTGAAGAGACAGTTCTTGAAGTTGATTGTTTAAGCAGGACAAGTGTGATGTTGAACACTGTGATGTTCTAGACAACTGGGTCAGAACATCTCCAAAACATTCGGCATCTTGTGGGGCGTTTCCAGTGTGCAGTGACCAGTACCTACCAGGATCTGCTGTAGCATCTGAAGGTGTCCAGATACCTTTGGACACCTTCAGAGGATCGGAGCTGCAGTATTAAGGAGGTGGTTTTAATGTTATGGCTGATCTGTGTTCCTCGTCATTGTGCTGCAGATATGAGTGAAAGAACAGCGAAAGTAAAAGTATTAAACAAAAGGATGAAGAAGCTCGGAAGGAAAGAACCTGCATGGAGCTGAGGCCGTGAAGATGCTGGCATATGCACATTCCCTCTCTCATCTGTCTCCGTCTCTCTGCACTTTCTGATGAGCCAGGAGTATCTGTCTGCCTTCCTCAATCCATCTTCAACCGATTCAGACGTCATGGTCACCATCTGTGTACCGCAGTATTTCTATTTTCCATTTTTCATTCCTTTCTTCCTCCCCCCTCCTCTCCTGCTGGCTCTCTGTGTCAGTACGGTGGGAAAGTCTGTAATTAACCTCGTCTACCTACCTAATTATAACGACTGGCAGCAATTTAAACAGCTCTAAGTGACGGAACAGGAAGTGCTGGTGTTGCTTCCAGGTTCTGAGCTGTTTAGTGTGAGAACATGATGTCAGGTGAGTCAGGCTCCCACAGGCCTAACAGACTGCCAGCTGATGGCGTCGACATGCAGCACTTTAATGTAGATTATTATACAAATGTGGGATTGCAGGATCAATAACTGATGATAACTGTAGTCTGATCTGATCAGTATGTATTGATCTACTCATACAGAAGTGGTGTCTCTCAGTTCGGCGACGGGTTCAACACAACACTCCAGACGTCTCTGCATGGAGGTGTAGAGGTTCCTAATGGTGTCCTGTGATGATCCATCCCATGCAGCTTGAATGTTCTCACTCAGTTCTGCAGATGGTGTGGTAGGGGTGGAGTGTCGATAGAGCGTCCGATAGCGTCCACACATTTTCAATCAGGGACAGGTCTGGAGATGAGACCGACCACGGCGTAGTATCTGTGTCTTCAAGACGAGATCTTGAGACGGCAGCGGTGTGTGGACGAGTGTCGTCCTGTTGGAATAGAGCACCGGAGTGTGTGTTCAGAAAAGGTAGAACCACTGGTTGCAGAACCTCATTAACGTAACGTTGGTCTGTTGTGAAGACCGAAGGTGATCTGACATCGTACAAATTACACCCACACCATCACACCAGACCTTCTGGATGAGTGACGCGTAACAACAAATTGTTGATCTTGGCATTGACCACAGTGCCTCCACAGATGGATTCGTTGGTCATCTGACCTGCTGCCATTCATAGTGTAGTGAAGTCTGGATGTTGGATGACTGCCACTCCAGCTTGTAGGATGGAGCTCCATCATTCCAGAGAACACAGTTCCACTGCTCCACAGCTCAGTGCTGGGGGTCTTTATACCCTCTAGTCCACACCTGCTATTAGTGTTTATGTGCTCCAGAGAGTCCTATTCTATTGGCAGTACTTCTCTACAGGGACTAGATAAGCTGCGTGAGCAGAATGCATTCATTAGAAGGGGTGTCAGCAAACCTTTGGACATATAGTGCAGTTTCAGCTCTAATGAAGCTGTTTGATGTATACTGGATTCACACCAGTGCAAATACTGCTGTTCCACTGGTTTCTCCTACAAACCAGCAGAATTCCGAGAGCAACTTTTCCAGATAGAAGCGTATAACACTTCTGAGCTGAACTCCTCTGTAGTGTGTGCTCGTGTATTCATGAATGTGTATGAATCTACAAGTATGTACTCAAGGCGTGTTTGAGAGAATGTATGCTTTGAGTGTGTGTGTGTGTGTGTGTGTGTGTGTGTGTGTGTGTGTGTGTGTGTGTGTGTGTGTATACAGATGTTTGCATATTGGCATCCACAAGTGTGTATGCAAGGCCACATGTCTGCACTTCACAGCGGGAACACCGCAGCCGTGTCCTGTCATGCTTTTGTAGTCCTGGAATTGTGGTAATCGAATCTCATGCTTTTAAGTCGTTAACGTCGGGCAGATCCGTCATGAAGGGATCGAACCTCCCGAATGCCTTCATTGCAAATGTAATTACAAGAGAAGGTGTGCTATTCATAAAGGAATACGGCCCCTATCTAACAGGAACGGTCAACAATTAGTTACGGCCTGAAAAGGCCTCGAGCTCTGCAATCGACGGTCAACAGATGGTCATTAATGCCTTTCTTCAGGTAGACGAGGAGGTCGGATCAGCTTTGTTAGACTTTTCTTTTTTTCAGCATTTTTCCTTTGTTTGTTTGTTTGTTTGTTTGTCTCAGGATCCCGTATTCATGTGATTTACTGTAATGCGGCACTGCGCAAATATATCAATAAATAAGTAAACAGATGAATGGATTAATAAATAAAGAAGTAAACAAATAAAAAGACAGACAGATTAATGAATAGATAATCAGAGACAGAGAGACAGACAGAGACAGACATACAGATAGATAGATAGACAGACAGTGGTGATGGTGATGGTTACGATGGTAATGATGATGATGATGATGATGAAGATGATGACGATGATGATGGTTATGATGGTGATTTTTTCCCCCCAGTCCCAAATCAAGTCCCAGTATGCAGAACCCCTTTCCTCAGCTGTGAGACATCTGGTCTAACTCCAGAGGGAATTCAGTCCCTTGTTGAACCGAATCAGGTGGATTAAGCTCTCTATCTCAGCTCTACTCGAGGAAGCAGTGTGATGTAATTTGGGAGTGAGGATGTGTTTAGCCGATTGGAGCTGGAGACAGCATCTGCAGGGGTGGGCAGAGAATTCCGATTGATTTCTCCTTTCCTGGGGCAGCACAGTGACACAGCAGGTAGTGTGTGTCACACACAGCTCCGGGAGCTTGGGGTTGTGGGTTCGATCGGGTCTCTGTCTGTGAGGAGTTCGGTGTGTTCTCAGTGTATCCGTGCGGGTTTCCTCCGGATGCTCATTTTTGTTCTTGCCTACAAAAAATTGGCTTCACTAAATTGCACCCTAGGAATGAGAGTGAATGGGGTAGTGTGTGTGTGTGTGTGTGTGTGTGTGTGTGTGTGTGTGTGTGTGTGTTGGCACCCTGCTTCCATGCTTTGCACCCACTGATTCCATGTAGGTTCCAAACGCACCAGATAAGAAAATGGATCTTCTTTCCAGAGCACTTTCAAAATTTGCTTCAGTACACTAAATGTCCAAAAGTTTGTGGACTATATAAGATGCACTAATTGCTGACACAGATGTGCAAATGCACATACAGTTTACTCTCTGGAGCAGATAAAAAAACATGACTCTATTGTCTCCATGTCTAATAGCAGGTGTGGACTAGAGGGTATAAAGACCCCCAGCATTGAGCTGTGGAGCAGTGGAACTGTGTTCTCTGGAATGATGGAGCTCCATACAGTAGTTATGGGATGAGTTGGGGATGAGGTGGGGTGCTGGTCATCTGTCCTGACCCTACTAATACTCAGCAATGTTCCCAATCTAGTAGACTTATGGGACAGAAGAGACAGTTATGTCTGAATCAGACACAGCAGTGCTGCTGGAGTGTTTAAACCCCTCAGTGTCACTGCTGGACCGAGAACAGTCCACCAACCAGAAAAAACGTCCAGCCGACAGCGTCCTGTGGGCAGCGTCCTGTGAGCACTGATGAAGGACTAGAGGACGACCAACACAAACTGTGCAGAGGAAACAGATGAGCTTCTGTCTCTGACTTTTACATCTACAAATTAGAGCACTCGTTAGGAGTGTCTGATAGAGTGGACAGTGAGTGGACACAGTGTTTAAACACTCCAGCAGCTCTGCTGTGCCTTACAGAAGTACAATTTTCTCCTGTATGGTCAGTGGAGCTGATGGGGAAGGCATCAGACAGTGAATGTGGGTCCTTGGCACCGAAATGTAGTTCATGTTCACCATTTTGTTCATAAAAAGCTAAACTGTGATGTTTAATATGTATTACATGTAAAGCCTTTTTGAATATTTATGAGTTTGCCTCAAAGCTCATGAAAATCAGAAATCAGTTTCTCAGATTAATGGAAAATATTTAATTTCATGTTTTGAATAAATTACTAATCAGACAGCATCAACAGTAATGACAAAAAGAAGCTTTAAATATTATAAATATGACACTCTACCTTTTTTGGATACAATATTCAGATTTTTTGTGATATGTGTGAATCCAAAGGACTGGTATTGAAATGCAGTGGTTTAGATGATCTTAACACTGCTATGGGAATTGGAAACTGATCCCTGCTTATCTTCATTCTGACAAAACATGCATGACACCCCCGATAATCCTGCAGGCACTGCTGACGTTTAATTGGCCTTCTCTGTTTATTTGACGTAGTGATCAGGTTCTCACTGAGGTTCTACTGGGAAAACCAGAGCACGTGCATTATAGCACAGATTTACTGTGTGTTTTACCAAATACAGCAATTAAACACATTCAGCCACACAAAGCAATCAAAAAGCAGGAGGGACCGTCCAGCGCAAAGCCGGAGCTCTTGACAAAATGCAAATCTGGCAAACAATAATAATAATAATAATAATAATAATAATAATAATAATAATAATAATAATAATAATGTGAAATTATGTTACTTGGTGCAGAACAAGAGAACAAAGGGAAATAACTTTCTCATAAGCTCTGACTCAGTTTATGCAGTTTTTCTCACAAAATAAAAATAATAATAATATTTCTTTCTTCTTAATGTACTTATTTATTTTTAATCGAAGGAAAGTTAGGCCAACTACTGTGTAATTCTACTGATTTATTCTTTATTATTACCGATTTATCTAATGGTACATAGACATGCGATTTGGATAGCCAGAATGACTTGTGTGCCTATGGTCGTTGTCTTGGTGCATGACCCACTTTCTTTTGCGATTCAGCTCACAGGTCGAATTTGCTGGTAGAAATGTCCAGCCGACAGCATTCTGTGAGCACTGAAGGACGACCAACACAAACTGTGCAGAAACAAGATGAGCTTCTGTCTCTGACTTTACATCTACAAGGTGGAGACACTCGGTAGGAGTGTCTGATAGAGTGGACAGTGAGTGGACACAGTCGGTTTAAACTTACTCCAGCAGCACTGCGGTGCCTTACAGAAGTACAACGTGCTCCTGTATGGTGAGTGGAGCTGATCAAATGGACCGTGAATGTAGGTCATTCCAGGTCCAGGTTGTGTTCAATGACAAAGGACAGAAGGTTCTCATAAGTTCTGACTCAGTTTTATGCAGTTTTTCATGATAAAATTCAGCCAGATCTTAATATTTCTTTTCTTAGTTTATGACCCACATTCTATTCGATTCAGCTCACAGGTCGAATTTGCTGGTATAATTCAGAATTCACTGTTCGATCGTCCTTAAGCTGTCCTGTGGCGATGCAGCAAAACAGCCCAAACCATGATTTCGTGTGGGACCACGCTCTTCTCCTTTCTCCAAACAGTCTTACTTAAACTCAGATTCACAGCAGTATAACATGTAATACCGCATGTTCCCCTGAAACCTTTTACTTCCCACTGTGGAACATTCACTTCTACCTGTACCGTCCAGCTTCGTGTAATATTCATGATGAAAGGGTTGGTGAAGGCCTTTCATCCGTGTCCACAGCTGGAGGTGCTTTGAAGCCCCTCTTTCACAGTGTAGAGCAGTAGGAAAAAAAAAACCCCCACTTTCGGCTCTTCTAACAGAAAGTACCATAAAACAGTGTCACCCATGCACAGCATCCAAAGTGGCCATCTACAGCTTTTGAAAAGTTCACCAAACATCCTTCTGTTTTATTTGACTCCTTACATGGCCTGGG
This sequence comes from Acestrorhynchus altus, assembly GCA_034509495.1. NCBI lineage: Eukaryota > Metazoa > Chordata > Actinopteri > Characiformes > Acestrorhynchidae > Acestrorhynchus > Acestrorhynchus altus. The sequence goes on along the minus strand of CM067506.1, from coordinate 37,295,106 downwards.
GTCTGCAGCTGAGCCGTAGTTAGAGAGATTCACTGGGGAGGCGTGTAATGGACTCTGGCAACAAATGCACCGGCTTTGAACTGCAGCCTTGAGCATAGGCCACAGGTTTGGAGCTGTGGTCAGAGTGGGGCGTTAAGCAAGGCCAAGGCGGGCAGTGTAGATGGCCCTGTCACGTCAGGTCTAGGCTTTCCTCCCACACCTCCAACTCAAATGGACCAGACTATCCATGCCAGAGTGAAGGATGAGGTGTTCTGCTTTTGGCGGTTTCACCGCACCACTTTGCGATGATGTGGTTTCTGATGTGGAGGGACGATTGCTCTTTTCAGAAATTACATATTTTCTTCAAACCCGGTCCAGCTTGGTTCATTACATGAGAACTGAGCATCTGTGAAATAAGCTGTCTGCCACCGCTGAGCAGCGACCTTCCTGTGATGTGTGCGTTGCATTATCCTTTATTCTGCTGATATGGAGACACTGTTGCTCATTTCCAAAATGACCAAATGTTTAATTAGAGACTCATTGTGGTCCATTCTCTTGAAAGACGGGCATCTGTGAAATTGCACAACCGACTGCCAAACAGTCACTGACCAACCTTTTGCGGAAAGTACTTGGTAAATTTAGGAAACAGCCACACACGCGCGACACCGTAATGAAGAGAAATGCATTTCCTACACCTGTGTGTTCATGCATCCATCATATTATGCAGTTATTACTCTTAAGACTATGAATTGTGCTAATCTACTGTTGTTGAGATTTGCCACTAGGTAGGCTTTTATGGAGCACACCTGAAGTTTGTTCATCGCTTTTTTAATCAGTACCTGCATGGAGGTGTAGAGGTTCCTAATAGTGTCCTGTGATGATCCATCTCATGCAACTTGAATGTTCTCACTCAGTTCTGCAGATGGTGTGGTAGGGGTGGAGTGCTGATAGGGCGTCCAATAGCGTCCCACACATTTTCAATCAGGGACAGGTCTGGAGATGAGACCGACCACAGCGTAGTATCTGTGTCTTCAAGACGAGATCTTGAAGCTGACAGCGGCGTGTGGGCCGTAATTAACATAATGTTGGTCTGTTAAAATTAGCAACAAGACCAAAAGGTAATCCTGACACCATCACACCACAGTGACCACAGTGGATTGGTTTGGTCTCCACTAAGGTGTAAAGGCGACCTGCTATTCATTCTGACCTTGACTTTGTATAGAAGAGGACTTTGTTGATGCTCCTGCGATTGTGTGAAATAAAAGTCCTATCTCATATTGATGCAACTCCAGTATGTCTTCTGTGTACTTGCAAGAGTGCCTTTTTTGATTCACTAAGGCTATCGTTATTCATTCAAAGTGTGTAGAAGCGACACAGATGGCCTTAACATTGCAGTGATGTTGTGAACAAGTTCAGTAGAAGCCAAACTTAATAACTGGAGAACGTTCTACAGGAGTGTAGCTCTGTTCTGGCTATGGTGGTCTGCCTTATCCCTGCATCTTCATGCATATTTTCTCCTGATTGACCGCTGTCTGACACTTGGAGCTGTCACCTGTTCTAACACGTTCTGCGGGCAGTTACATGCTGTTTCTAGGCTTCATATCTCAGGATCAGAGTAAACGAGATACATGATATACACATCATAACAAACTACAAGACTTTAACCTGCATACAGACTCTTACTGATCAGAGAGAGGGGGCGGGGCTAAATTGGTGTATAGAGAGAATGGGAAGGGAGGGGCTGTTGGCTCTCTTTCTTTAGCCATACAGGTTCCGTCGGGGTTTAATCTAGCGTTCTCCCCATGAACTTTGGAAACCCATTATCACCATCAGATTGTGTTTTGCTGGAGCTCTGTTAGGATTTAATCATCATAAATATACAAAGTATGGCATTTCAGCTCAAAAATCCATCTGATTTTTCAACAAGTTTCTGAGATTTAGAAATTTTGGTTCTTATTATCAAAATTATCTTTTGTTACACTGTAGAAACATCCCATAAACTTGGTCTCGAGTTCTAAATGTTAAGATAAGAGTCCTTTATTAGTCCCGCAGCGGGACTAATATGAAATCAACTCATCAGCGTGAGGGCGGAGTGTGTTCAGACACTTTTTATAAAAGCGGCAGTAGCGGCACCTACTTTATCTGAAAAGGCGCTTAGGGTATCAGTACATCGAACCGGCGTTTTGTAAAGCACGCTGGAGATAACGCAGAGCGTGTTCAATGACACTAGCTCTTTTGTGGAGAAGCAGATGTTGATCCAAACCTTAAACGTTACTTCACACACAAAAGTCCAGCCACCGGACGCTTCAGTTGTGTTTAATCAAAGATAAGCGCCCTCGTCTGCGTGGAACAATGCAGCGTCCAATTATTTCACCTCGCGAGGACAAATCGATGTTTATTCTAACTCAGGTTAAACAAGAGTCTCAGCGCATACTTTCGTCCCACCTTGAAATGTTTCGTTTTTCATTTTAATAAATAAATAAATAAATAAATTAGCACACACACATATATATATATATATGCATAAATAGCATCTCTTGCATACATTTCTTAGCCAAAACCGTGTGACATTGATTTGTGTTCAACTAAAAATATTATTATTATTATTATTGTTATTATTATTATTATTATTATTATTATTATTATTATTATTATTATTATTATTATTATTATTATTATTATTATTATTAATAATAATAATAATAATAATAATAATAATAATAATTATTATTATTATTATTATTATTATTATTATTATTATTTATTTATTTATTTATTTATTTATTTATTTATTTATTTATTTATTTTTCCTTAAAGTTTAGTTTCTCTCAAATGTTTGGTACATGCACATTAAAACACACAAAAAACACATGAATAATATTTAATATTATAGTAAAAATCATTGCTTGGTGAGGATGTTAAAGGGTTTAGAATCGGTTGCTTTTGAGTGATAGAGAGATATAGTTTTATGTTGACATGGAGACCAAAGAGGTTTCTGTTGTAATCTGAGATTCTGAGCTTTAAGCCAAACAGATCAATGGCAAAGAAGTTATGAAATGTCACTTATATAAAATATAAAATATAAAATATCACACTTTAACTTTGAACTTTTATGAACTTTTTCACAATATTCTATGTTTTTGAGATAAACTAGTGTGTATGAATATATATCTCAACCCGCTTAATCCACATCCAGTGTTTTAGGCCAAAGAGGGACATCTGTCCTGTTAGTACTGTCCTGCGTTATTTGGAAAGTGGATTAAATACTAGTTCATCTTAAGAAAATTTGAATTTTGTTAAATATATTTTTCATAATTTAATTCAAGAAAGTAAACTACCATATTCTTCTCAACCAAAACATCGTCACCCTCTCTGTCCACTCTGTCAGCTCCTCTGATCACACAGGAGATCTTTGTGGTTCTATAATTACAGACTTTATTCTCCTCCTTTCACCCTGATCTTCAATGATCAGGACCCCACAGGACCACCACAGAGCAGCTATTATGTGGGTGGTGGGTCATTCTCAGCACTGCAGTCACACTGACGTGGTTGTGGTGTGTTAGTGTGTGTTGCTGGTACGAGTGGATCAGACGCAGCAGTGCTGCTGGAGTGTTTAAACCCCTCGGTGTCTCTGCTGGACCGAGAATAAGGAAATATTTGAGAATTATATTATATTAAATTTCATTGAAGGACATTCTTATGAACTTCTTAGTGTAAGATCTTGAGATCTTTGTCTGCACTACAGTCCATAACCCTGACGTTGTGATCTTGGACAAAGAATAGGGAGGGCTGGGCTCTTGATCTCCTTGCTCTTGTGTTTGAAACATGGTGATTTGGGGCGGCAGCAGAATTGGGACACTCATCTGTAGTGATGATATGAGCTTGGTTGGTTGAATTCTGAACAGAAACATCTCAATGTGTCAAAGCTCAGTGAATGGCCTGTCACCTTGCAGCGAGACAATGACATGGTGTCAGCTGTGGAGCTCAGGACCAGAAAGTGGAATGTTCTCGACTGGCCGAGTCATTCGCTCTGACCCAATGAGCAGCTGTTCACCCACTGAAGATTTAAACAACGAGGAGGATGCTGCATATTTCTGCATTACAGACCGACTTGATCAATATCAGACAAGATACGGAGCGTCTGGAGGTGCTGGAGTTATGAATCCATCGGATTAGTTACACTCTCCTCTATATAATTCATACATGTTCATACAGACACAATTTATGACCCATACAATGTGTTTCAATAATATAAATTTGAAGTTTATATAATCATATAAATATAAAGTAAATATAAAATAATATAAATTTGAAAATTAGTTTGAAGCTAAATTAAACGATTTAATTGAGGTATCAAATATTTTGGTCAAAACACAATGTTGTGCTAAATTATACAAAATATACCTGTAAAATAATGATTCATTCTTTGATATTTTATCAACATTTTTGAAATGTGGGAGTTGATTACATTGACAGAATTGAACACTAATACATATAAATCTAGCATTTTTATGTACTGTTATCTGCATCTGAACAGATAGATAGATAGATAGATAGATAGATAGATAGATAGATAGATAGATAGATAGATAGATAGATAGATTAATTATAGAGTTTACATCTTATTAAGACTAATTAACATCCACTTTATATCTGAATAATAACAACATTAATAATAATAATAAAATAATAATAATAATACTAATAATAATAACATGAATGATAATAATAATACTAATAATACTAATAATAATAATAATAATAATAATAATAATAATAATAATAACATGAATAATAATAATAGTAATAATAATAATGATAATAAAATAATAATAGTAATAGTAATAATAATAATAATAATAATAATAATAATAATAATAATATATGGAAAATATTAGTAGCTTAGTAAATGCAACAGTAAAATACAATAAATAAACATGTAATACAATATAATAGATAAATAGAAATGAGATATGGAAATGAAATGAAAACTATTCATAATAAATTATACAAGAAACACCCAAAATAAGTTAATTCCTGCAGAGAAGTCTGCAACTACAATATTAACCATTAATACTATTTCATTATTATTATTATTATTATTATTATTATTATTATTATTATTATTATTATTATTATTATTATTATTATTGTTATTATTATTAATCATGTTATTATTAATCATATTATTATTGTTATTATTGTTATTGTTATTGTTATTATTGTTATTATTATTATTATTATTATTATTATTATTATTATTTTATTTATTTATTTATTTTATTATCTACATTTATTTTTAACGGCAGAATATACTTCTGCCGCCCTTCGTCCAGCTTTTACCTCTTTCTCACAGTCTTCCCTGCGAGGGTCATTACTGGTCCGGCGGGTGCTTGTGAGCAGGTCTGCTAGCAGATGGTTCACCCTGGAGAACGGCTGATTGTTATGTATGGTATGCACTCTTTACCTGCTGTGATGCTGTAAACTAGGGGTGCGCCATAAAGAGCTCCCCAGGCCCGATGCTGAAGTGACACCGCCTATCAACTACAGCCACTGAAGACCGACTCATACTCAGCCGTATATACGGGTACAGATGAGGTCTTCTGTTCCCACACTGCATTCATTCTGTCCGTATCTGTGCACATACTCACGTTCAGCACCTCTAGAGAGCGTGAGGGCAGTGCAGCCAATAGTTCACGTGCAACACGACTACAGTCATATGGACGCAACCAAAAATATATATTTTGTAGTGATTAAGTTCTGTGGACAAAATAAAAGGCGACTCCATCTCCTACAGATGGTGCAACGCAAGGATGATGGGTCTATAAATACCTGCATGGTGTGTGACGAGATTGCAAAGAGGTGGTGCCCGTGCAGTGAACGTCTCTTAGATGTGTGGAAAATGGGTCACAGTGCAGATGTTAGTGATGGACTAGAAGGAGGGATTGCATTTCGGCCAAAGACAACGTGAAGGAAGGAGCTGGATCTGCAGGTGTATGGAAGTGTCGCTCATACTGGTGTACCAGTGACAGAAATCCCAGTCTCCTCAGAGTTGGGCCACCAGCATGTTTCACGGCCTGTAAATGAAAATTACTTGCCTTAAGGGATGAACCACTTCTAGACGTCAAAGCAAGTCCTTCACTGCTCAGGTAACTTGGGGTGAAGAGACAGAAACTGGACTATTCGTCCGGTCAGAGGAATGTTTCTGCCTGTGAACGATGCTGGGCATCGTTTTTATCATAAAGCTCAGGAAGCTTCAGTGAGGACTGTGTGAAGATGGGGTTCATGCTGTTGGAGCTCTGTGATGTTCTGTGAGGGGTTATACTTTGCAGAAATGGGTCCTCGGGTCGAGATGACAGTAACTTTGAATCACAGTGGAGACACTGACCTGCTGGACCACCCGGTTTTGCCATTTGTTCATCATCGTATAGAGGAACAGAACATTCCTATCCCTCTATCCAAGCTTGCACTTCTGGTGTTCACAGGGCTAAAGATTGACACGAAGAACATTGGCCTGAAGAATGTTCACACAGCAGGTCTGGTCCACATAGTCCCCAGATTTGAATTCTCTTGAAGATCTGTGGGACAACCTGGAACAATCGAAATACCAGGGAAGGGATCCATGAAATCTGGCTGAACTGATTGGCTGCTGCTGCTGCTGCTGCTGCACAAAATGGACACATTCCCCTGACTCGGGGAAATGGCAGGATGCTCTGAGATGCAGGCTGAGCATCTCTTTCTTGTTTTCTCTTCAAGAAAAGAAAGAAAAAGAAGAGCTAGTCCAGGGGTTGGACAATGAAACTGAAACACCTGGTTTTAGACCACAATAATTGATTATTATGGTGTTCTAGGGCCTCCTTTTGCGGCCAATACAGCGTCAATTCGTCTTGGGAAGGACATTTTTTGGAGACAATCCGGGTTAACACCCGAACATCCCTTTCAGACAGCTTCCTCTTGTGTCCACAGTTAATCCTGTTGGATGTAGTTGGTCCTTCTTGGTGGTGCTGACGTTACCCTGGATATCATGGCTCTTGATACATCACAAAGACTTGCTGTCTTGGTCACAGATGCGCCAGCAAGACGTGCACCAACAGTGTGTCCTCTTTTGAACTCTGGTATGTCCCCCATAATGTTGTGTGCATTGCAATATTTTGAGCAGAACTGTGCTCTTACCTGCTAATTGAACCTTCACACTCTGCTCTTACTGGTGTAATTAATGAAGATTGGACACCAGGCTGCTCCAATTTAGACATGAAACCTCCCACAATACAATGACAGCTGTTTCAGTTTCATTGTCCAACCCCTGTAAGTTATATCAGAATTTCACAATGAACGGCCCAATAGAAATGCTCCAAAATCACTGGACATAAGAAGGTTTTTCCTCGTCCTGTAGAGTTTTAACACCATGTAAAGAGCCAGAACTCCAGAACACCTCTCCACCATGTTTAACAGATTTGGTATTTGGATCTTGAGCGGGAGCTGTGGACAAATGTCCTGCAGATTTTAGATGGGGTGTTTTGAAATCACGCCTCCTGCCCAAGATCCAAATCACACCTCCTCATCTGTTAAACATGGTGGTGGTGGAGGGTGTTCTAAAATCTGCAGCAGATTTTTCCACAACTCCTGCTCAATATCCAAACCTTACCAATGTGTGGAACATTCTCCTGTAGATTTCAAAACACACCACCACCACCACCATCACCACCACCACCATCACCACCACCACCACCACCACGTTTAACAGATAAGGTGATGTGATTTGGATCTTGGGCTGGAAGTGTGGGAAATTCTCCTGTAGATTTCAAAACACTCCACCACCATGTTTATTGATATTAATCTAGTAAAGGGACATCCAGTGTCTTTATGTAAGGATATTAAGAATGGACATTGTCTCAAAGCAGCTTCACAGAGATCAGATAGAACCAGATGATGTGGCTGTTTTGACCAGAAGTAAGATAAATGACCTTTGCACAGTATTGCTGTAATCAGGACTGGACAGGTTTCTATTATCACTCGTTCCTTAATAGAGTTAATTACTCATAATGAGGGACATCCTGCGATTTGTTCTCTTACACAACCCCTCACTCACTGCACACACTCACACTTCTCCACTTCTCGCATCCCGGTCTGGTTTGGAGCTTCCTCCTCTCTGGAGAAGCCCCCCTCTCTCCACAGGCCTCATTACAGCACCTGCCGAAAGCAGGAGGGAAGAGAAAAGGTTGCGCGAGTCAGAGGAAAAACTCTACAAATGTACACAGCAATCTGTCAGCTCTAAATATACAGCAGAAAGGGACGCTTTGCTCACCAGCAGACGGGCGAGACCTGTGGGCCTCCTCACTGCTGCTGGGAAATGAAGAGAGACTGCGAGAACCAGCCAGAGCAGAGCAGGATAAAGCTGAGCCAGTTTCCTCACTTTTACCAAATAAGGTCAGACTCTCAGAGCTGAGGATCGTGCTTAGTGCTGATATGGACGGAAGCATTATTAGATTTGAATCCCACGTCCAGGTTAAAGTGCCTAGGACTTCAGAGCTGAGTTCAGTACTCGAGTTCCTGAGATGTTCCTCTGACGTGTCTAGCTCCCCTTCTCAACTCAGCCCGATACAGTAGGTTACTGCAGGGCAGTCGTGCACGGACTCGTCTCCAGAACCAGTCCTTTATGAAATGTATGGTTCTGTTTGGTCCGGTGGGCAACATTTTCCTTCTGTAAATAAACGTGGTCACCTTGATGGGACAAAGTATCTGTAATTAATTACAGGTACTGAATAATTCATAGTAGATACTGAATATTTCTTAGTAGGTACTGAATTAAAATAATTCAGGTATTGAACGAAGATCTGTGAGGTGGAGGGTTGGTAATGTGGTTTGTGTCTGTTGGTAGAACGTGTGTCTCTGGCTGTATCACACAGTTTGCTTCCAGCCTGATCTTTGGTGTTCAGATGGTATTGTAGGAACACATCCTCACCTATTAAAGTGAGCATCAGCGGGGCGCCTTTAGTTCCTCACGGCAGTCAGCCACGTTCCTCCCACCGCTCATAATGGAGCTCTAATCATAGCCCAACACAAGGCCCTCCGTACTGACGAACACGCACACATCGATATGGACGAAGGGCTGATGCTCTAGACTGGTTTGAGATGTTTTGCAAGAGAAAACGTTGACTTACGGGGTTCTCTTGAGTGGTGATTGCTGTTTATGGAAGAGAGTTAATATGTGTTGGAGTTATGCAGTGAACACTGTTGTGATATCAACGTTACGATGCCGATTTCACAGAAGACCAGTGTTTTCGAGCCTCCTGACTAGCCACAAGTCCAGAGGAGTTTCTGTGAGTGCTTGACTGCATTAATTTGGGGGTCTTAATTCCAGGAACAGTGTGCGAAACTACCTCCACCATGTTTGTAAGCTCTCACTGTGAGTTCGAGATGGAGATCAGGGTCATTCGTGTGGATTTCATGAGGCTTTTGCTGTTGAGATGAATACAAATCTCAATATATACAGAAATCAGGTTTGGGCTGACTACCGCCACCATGTTTAGAAGCTGTTCTTTAGACCAGCTGTCTCATACTGTGGGACAGAGCTCCAAGAGCGAGTGTCTTCAGTGACAATCCTAACATGGTTCTAACAGCGTGTGGAACTACCACCACCATGTCTGGAAGGTGTACTTACTTATTTACTGTGAGTTGTTGATCTTCTTCCACACATAACTCACCCTTCCCAGAGATAAAGATGCGTTTATGGGACAGAAACCTGTCCTTGGGGGGAAAGTGGAGACATGTCTCACATTAGTTCGCTAGTGGAAAAGGGGAAGACGACAAAGCACAATCCAGCTGAATGTTTTTTATCCACTTTTCGGCGCCGACGTTGGACGGGCCTCACATTAATTCACTGGACTTTCAAAGAACCGCGGGAAAGTGTGAAAAACGGACGGCGACGGAACAGTGAGACAGCGGCTCGCCCAAGTGTTGTGTTCTGATGTATCGAGCTGCTTTTCCAGACTGTATAAAGCTATTCCAGCACATTACTCAGTGGCACATTAGCAAGACTGAATATGTAAAATGGGCCCAATCAACCACACATAGCCACTCTGCTGTGTTTGCTGATTCCTCTGCTATTGTGCAGGGTTAGCAGGCGTCCCGTGTGTATTCTAACACCATATTGCCTAGATAAACTAATTAGTCATACTTCAGAGTCGCTCTGCCTGTGCACATAATGCAAAGGAATGCTAATACGATGATAATGAATTGTTCTCCGCCGTGCCGGTGACACCCACTCACCATATTTATACTCAAACAATCCGAGAATTTGCACCCCCCCCCCTTCGCCCCCAGCATATATGCTTAATTTATTATGAAACCTAAACTCGAATCAGCCACATTGAAAAGCAAGTAATCAATATGTTTATGTACGTTATCGTATGCACGCGTTATTGCCTCTCACTCGTTTGCATCGTGACACAGATTTTATCGTCAAGCTGTAGACGAAGGAGTCTGCGTACCCTAATCCCATTTAATAATGATCTCGGTCAGAGGAGGAGCTTCAGATTAGGACGCAGGATGGAGTTAGGACACGCCCACATGAATTAATGTATCAATCATTGATTTGATTAGAATCAGGTGCAGCAAATCAGAGGAACGATGATTAGAGCGGGGTTAGAGGGGGGTTTGGAGGAGCCCGTTTAAACCTCCGACTTTAGTTTGGTGTGCTCCTGATTGTTGACGTGAGTGGGATCACCATAGTAAGATCCATAAAGCTCTCTGAGACCTTCAGAAAGAAGATTGCACCTCGTCCCATTTGTTAAAGTCATTTCTCTGATCAGTAACAGCGTTTTTAGTGTAGAGACTCCAGATCTCATTGGAAAAGATTCAGGTCAAAGAATTTCTCACTGTGAAGAAAGTTGCTGAGATGCTGTGAAGTTCCAGATTTCTCCTGGATGCCCGCAGCCGTAGCTGTGTTCAGTTTCATCTTGGATGGAACTGATGATGGAAAACCAGCACTTTCTGTAGGAACGTTGTGTCAGATACAGTTTCAGTGACTTCACTGCTGCCGATCTTTAAGTGCAGTTTCGTGCTAAAAGTGCTTCGTTTATGTCTCTGGGTTTTACAGATGTTATAAACGAGCGGCTGCGCAGCCGCATACTTTTACATTTCAGTATTAATCTAATAAAGAAAACATCTTAGCTTAACTAGAAATAACAGAACATTTGAAATATTGGCATACTTGTATTTCACCCGTTCACTAATGACCTCTGTGTGTGTGTGTGTGCGTGTGTGTGTGTGTGTGTGTGTGTGTGTGTGTGTGTGTGTGTGGGTGTGTGTGGGGAGTTGCATTCCTTTCGGGTGCGTGCGTGAGGAAGAGTTGAAATGGTGTGTAACGGGCTGGGGGTGGTTGGTGTGTGTGTGTGTGTGTGTGTGTGTGTGTGTGTGTGTGTGTGTGTGTGTGTGTGTGTGTTAGGGCTGAAGCGTGCAGTAACCTGAGCATGCAGCAGAGATGGAATCTTCTACAGTAACATTTTAATCTTTTAGATAAATATTATTCTTTCAGGCTCCGTCACCCATGCCGTTTCCAAGCCAGGAGCCCGCAGCAGCCACCCAAAATCCTGAGAGATGGGTGGAAAGGCATGCAACCGTGTGTGTGTGTGTGTGTGTGTGTGTGTGTGTACAACAGTCAATAGAAGTGTCTGTTTCCAGTTTCCAGGTGACTGTATCTGCTCTCTTAATCAGCTTTTGGGGGGGTGGAGCAGCTTCCAGAATCCCATCCTCACATCTTCAGTGTAGAACATGGGGCGGAAACATGGCAGGGTTCACACTGTCAATCAGACATCCACGGTCCAATCAGATTTCAGTGTTCATTTATGCAGAGACACCGGCCTAAATCCAAGCTCCTGGATTCAAGACAAGGGGAAGGAACTTTACTGTCATAAGAATGAGAGCTGGGCGATGTGTCACAGCGACGACTTTCTACTAGATTCAGGAGCACCACCCCCCTCATCCCCAATGAACCAACTCATCCATAAAGTACTGTATGGAGCTCCATCGTTCCAGAGAACACAGTTCATTGCTCCACAGCTCAATGCTGGGGGTCTTTATACCCTCTAGTCCACACCTGCTATTAGACATGGAGACAATAGTGCTCCAGAGGGTCCTATTCTATTGGCAGTACTTCTCTACAGGGACTAGACAAACTGTGTGTGCATTTGCACAACAGTGTCAGCAATGGGTGCAACACAATTAGCTGAATGCATTCATTTGAAGGGGTGTCCACAAACTTGTGGACACTGTTAAACAACAGCGTAGTTTAATGTTAGTAACTGATTAATCATGATGAATTAATAAGTAATAACTCTTATTTAAAGCTTTCATTTAACCCAGCAAAGTGTGCACGTGTGAACGTGTTGCTCCATTTCCGCGGATGCTCAATCTGGGCTGTTGCCAAGGTGACGGGGTGTGTGACCTGTGCAGACGGGGGACAGATTGACCCGTGTCAGAGCGCATTTCGCATTTGCTGCTTTTGCTGGACACGTCGGACACGGCTTTCCACTCCTGCAGACTCTCTCAGGTGTTCCTCGGGTCCACACACACACACACACACACACACACACGTCTGTGACCCGCCCCCTCCCTCACTCCCTCCCTCTGTCTCTCCACTGTCATTTACTATCACAGCGTCCTGTGTCTTGTTTGGGCTCAGTGTGAGTGCCCCCTGTCTCCTCACCTCAGGAGGGCCACGTCCACTGCCTTTATCAGTTACAGCCCGAAGTAAACGCTCTGTAAACCCTCTGCACTCCCCGCTGAACTTCAGGACGAGGGACTATCAGAGGAAAAGGACGCACGGAAACGTTCTAACACACTGATATTTTCACTTCTAAGTAATAAAGCAATAATATAATTATAAATAATAATCTTACTATGTTAATAATGATCATTCATTTTCATTATTTAAGTATTATGTCCATTAGTCCTGCATTATCTAATATACTTACATTAGAATTACATTCTATTATATCAGTTTAAATGTTTAAAGGCAGGCATAATTAATAACTATCTACTATAAATTATTCAGGATCAATTATGGATTATCCATAAAATATCCACTATGAGTTATTCAGTGTCCACTATGAACTTGTCCAGTATCTATTATGAATTATGAAGTACCTATGATTCAGTATCCACTCTGAATGATCCAGTAGCTGTTATGATTTATTCATCATCTACTATGAATGATTCAGTATCCACTATGAATTGTTCATATTCAATATAGGCCATGAACTATGTGGTACCTACTATGATTTTTTGAGTATCCACTATGAATTATCCAGTAGCTACTATGAATTACTCACGTTCTAATATGAACAAGTCAACATCCACTATGAATTCTTCACTTTCTACTATGAATGATTCAGTATCCACTATGAATTACTTACGTTCTAATATGAACAATTCAACATCCACTATGAATTACTTACGTTCTAATATGAACAATTCAACATCCATTATGAATTACTCATGTTCTAATATGAACAATTCAACATCCACTATGAATTACTCACGTTCTACTATGAACAATTCAACATCCACTATGAATTACTCACGTTCTACTATGAACAATTCAACATCCACTATGAATTACTCACGTTCTACTATGAACAATTCAACATCCACAATGAATTACTCACGTTCTACTATGAACAATTCAACATCCACTATGAATTACTCATGTTGTAATATGAACAATTCAACATCCACTATGAATTACTCATGTTCTACTATGAACAATTCAGTATCCACTATGAATTATCCACTTTTGTCTATGAATGATGCAGAATCCACTATGAATCGTAGAGTATCTACCGTTACTTGTTCAGTGTTTACTATAAATTATTAAATATACACTTCGTAACATTCAGTATCCACTATGAATTATTGAATGTCCACTGTGAATTATTGAATGTCCACTATGAATTATTGAATGTCCACTGTGAATTGCCCAAAAGCTGCTATGCATTATCAGTAATCTATTGTGTACATCAGTGTCTCTTTCTTGCCACTGCTGCTGTAGGTTTGCTCAGTATGGGCTCAGACCCGTGTCTCCGTATAAATACACTTTACGTGACTTACAGTACGTGTCCCTGATCTGCTCAGGATGCCCTTTGTGTCCTTTTTAACTGATAATATCTCGGAGTAGTTGCTGCATGCATTTTCATGTTTGTCATAGTTGCCTTGTGACTGACCTTCTCTCTCTGTACAATGGAAGCTGCCTTTATTATTGGATACACTGCAACGCTTCCTAGGAAAGGGGAGGACGGTGCACACAGGGGAATGTGTCCTCCGCATCCACACACAGTGATACATACACAGACCCACACACTAGTGAATTCACACACTAGGTGGCAGTGAGCATACATGCCCGGAGCGGTGGGCAGCCCAATCCATGGCTGCTGGGAAGCACCTGAGGAGATGAGGGCTAACCGGCAGCCTTCCAGTGACAAGGCTGGTGTCCTAACCTCCAGGTCACAGCTGTCCCGTGTTATTTGTTTAAATCAATGTGGTAAAACTTGCTGCTGATGGTGTTTCATCAGAATAACAATCAAAGGCCATTGATGCTTAGTTCTCTAAGTTAGTACTTTGAAGGAAACTTCAAGCTGGACATTTAGCCTAAACTGGAACTGACCATGTCAGACTCTGTGATAAGACACTTGTTTGACATATGACAAAAAAAGTCTACAGTCCACTCATACAGAAGTGGTGTCTCTCAGTACGGCGTCGGGTTTAACGCAACATGCCAGACGTCTGTGCATGGAGTTGTAGAGGTTCCTAATGGTGTCCTGTGATGATCCATCCCATGCAGCTTGAATGTTCTCCCTCAGTTCTGCAGATGGTGTGGTAGGGGTGGAGTGTTGATAGAGCGTCCAATAGCGTCCACACATTTTCAATCAGGGACAGGTCTGGAGATGAAACCAACCGTGGCGTAGTATCTGTGTCTTCAAGACGAGATCTTCAGACAGCAGTGGTGTGTGGACGAGCATCGTCCTGTTGGAATAGAGCACCGGAGTGTGTGTTCAGAAAAGGTAGAACCACTGGTTGCAGAACTTCATTAACGTAACATTGGTCTGTTGACTTTGGCACTGACCACAGTGTCTCCACACACAGATTCATTGGTCGTCTCCACTGAGACAAAAGCAGGACTCATCACTGAAGATGTCCCGCTGCCATTCTGAGTGATTCCATTGCAGCCGGTTGATTTTTGCATAATCGTGTATAAATTCCGACTCTGGATTTTTACGTTTTCCCTGAACTTATTTCATCCCAGTGACTCAAACCACACGTGTGTAGAACCGTGTGACTCCGGGCCCTGTGTGCGAGTGCGTCGCATGGACAGTTCACACCAACACTGTCTTTCTCTGCGTCCATGTGTTTGCTGTTTTTGGGCTCAGTATGTGTGCCCCCCTGTCCCTTCAGCAGCCTCACAGGACACGGACAGCAGGAACAAGAGCACAGCAAGAGGGGCGTCCTCTACGGGACGTCTCCGCCAATACTCCCACCCTCAAAACTCGGCTTGACACGCACACAAAAGCACACACCCCTCCAACACCTCCCGCCAGCGTTTACACAACCAGCACCCGCCCTGTGTATGTGTGTGTGTTGTGTGTGTGTGTGTGTGTGTGTGTGTGTGTGTGTGTTTGTGTGTGTGTGTCTCCAGTGCCCCACCCTGTGCTTTGATGCTGCATCTCAGTGTGTGTGCCATGACTGTGTTCAGCAGAGCCCCTCACCATTTAGCCTCACTGTTTAGGATTTAACATCGAAACACTGCCAGGCGCCGCCAAATTGGCCTCGGCTGGGGTTCCGCACAAGGAATATCTTTTATGACTTTATTTGGGTTCTTATTTATTTATTTCTCTCCTTTTATATATTTTTGTGAAGTGCAACGTCCTCGTCCTGTCGCTCAGCCAGTTTTTGCAATCACGCAAGTACGGTTCCACTCCTTCCTACTGTTTCATGTTGTTTAAGTCTCTGTAAATTAGGTCGTTATGATGTCCTTGTTTATTTATTTTCTAAAACTGATTTCAGGCAAATTCCACAACTGAAGCAAAGGCAGCTTAAATAGATACTGTTTTAAAATCCTTTATAACGTGTCAGTGAGAGCGTCTACCTGTAATTAACTCTATAGAACATTAGAATAAACCCAAATAAACATAAAGTCAGTGTCAGTGAGAGCGTCTACCTGTAATTAACTCTATATAACATTAGACTAAACCCAAATAAACATAAAGTCAGTGTCAGTGAGAGCGTCTACCTGTAATTAACTCTATAGAACATTAGAATAAACCCAAATAAACATAAAGTCAGCGTCAGTGAGAGCATCTACCTGTAATTAACTCTATAGAACATTAGAATAAACACAAATAAACATAAAGTCAGTGCTCACAGAGAATGTCTATCTACAAATACCACTGTAAACTCGGTGGTCCACATCCTAAAACCCCCAGTTTAACTCCTGAACGCAGTTCTTATACACTGTAAAACATACACCGGCAGGATGGAACCAACGTTGTGGATGCTACAGTAGATGGAGGCGGGAGCGAGGGAGGGTTCCGCTCGGGTTCAGCCCGTTCCTTTAACACAAGTCATGGGGTCGTAAGTTCAGCAGCCTTTCCTTCGTTATTTATTTATTTATTTTTCAAGGCAAAGGTTGTGTAACACCCATGAGGTCTGCCTCAGAGTGAGCATCTCTCAGCAGCCTGGAGTGCTGAGAAATTCACACTCCATCACACTCTCTTAACCTCTCAACACCACACAGCGCACACTCACACGCGCGCCTGTGTAGGCCTGTGTGTGCTCACCCTCGTCATTTTTCACTCCGTTTGTGCAGAAAGAAACTCTTTGTGTTCTTCAAAATGTCTTAATGAACTGCTGACACCCACCCATTAACACCCCCCCACCTCATAACCCCCCAGTGAGGTTTGGTCAGGTATTGTGAAGTATGGTGAGGTATTGTGAGGCATGGTGAGGTATGGTCAGGTATTGTGAGGTATAATGAGGTATGTTGAGCTGTGGAGAGGTATTGTGAGATTTGGAGGTGTGATGAGGTGTTGTGAGGTAAGGTGAGATATGGAGGTGTATAGCGAGGTATAATGCGGTTAAGTGAGGTATGGTGAGGTATAATGAATTATGGATATGTATTGTGGGGTGTGGTGAGATGTTGTGAGGTATTACAGGAAAGTGCATAAAAATGCTTGACACACTGTTTGTCCCTCATTCAGAATGAGTGAAGAGACCCTGTGAGAGAGAGAGAGAGAGAGAGAGAGAGAGAGAGAGAGAGTTCTCTAATTTAATGTGTTCACATGTGATCCAGCCATTAGAGGGCACAGTCGGCTCTTAACAGCTGGAGTCCACTGAGTGACTCTCGTTCCCTCTTTTCCTGACTAGTTTCTATGTCCTTTTTATCTTTCTTTTGCTCACTCCATTTCTCTCTCCATCTCTTTCTGTCTTTTCTTTCTGTATGTCTTCCCTTCTAATCTGTCCTCCATCTGGCTTTCTTTCTTTCTTTCTTTCTTTCTTTCTTTTTCTTTCTCTTTTTTCTCTTTTTCTTTTTTATTTCTCTTACACCCTCTCTCCTACTTATCTCCCAATTTCTCTTCTCTTCTCTTCTCTTCTCTTCTCTTCTCTTCTCTTCTCTTCTCTTCTCTTCTATTCTCTTCTCTTCTATTCTCTTCTCTTCTCTTCTCTTCTCTTCTCTCTTCTCTTTTCTCTCTTCTCTTTGTTCCTTCCTATCTATTGGTTTGTCACTGTTTTTTTCTCTTGCTTCTTTTTTGTTCTCTCTCTCTCTCTCTCTCTCTCTCTCTCTCTCTCTCTCTCTCTCTGACATACTCTTTCTGTCTCATCCTCTCTCTTTCTCTACCTCCCAGTGTGTGTGTGTGTGTGTGTGTGTGTGTGTGTGTGTGTGTAGTGCAGGTGCTCTTCACTGCAGATATAATCTATTGTTTACATTCTGAGTGTGAGGCTCAGTGTGTCGTATATCTCTCTGCGGGTCGAGCGGCGGGTTCTGCTGCCCCGACATGAAGAGACCCATTTAATCTCCACCAAAAACTCGCTCCAATTTACACCTGGGTGCGAAACTCTTGAGCCAAAGAGATTTTGGTCACAGCAAGGTGCTGTAACGCACACACACACACACACACACACACACACACACACACTCACACACACACATACACGCACACATTTGGTCCTGATGGTTCCTCTTACCCTGCTCCAGTCAGGAGATATTGTGCTGTAAATTGGAGGTGTGTGTGTGTGTGTGTGTGTGTGTGTGTGTGTGTGTGTGTGTGTGTGTGTGTGTGTGTGTGTGTTCCTGTCTGATTGCTGAGCCGGTTCTACTTCACTGATCCCTAATAAGGAGAAAAGGTGACTGTTAGAGTGAAAGTGGAGGAAAGCAGGAAACAAATGCAGAGAACGCAGTTAATTATCATTCATTAGATTTCAGATCAGATACCATTTCAGTTGGAGTGCTTATAATCCTCACACTGCATTATGATCGTTGATTAACATGAATTAAAATGATAATGACCTGATATCGACATACATTTCTGGAATTTCTGGATAACAGAAATTATGGAAACTTGTTTGTTCGCCTGTTTATTGATTGTTGTTTCTATACGGTTTCATTAGATATTGAGCAGAACATCAGTGTAGACGGTGCTGCTCAGTTAAACACTGATATTAGAATAAACACTAATAACATTCCTACAAAGTCATGATTTTCCATCACTGTGTTCATTAAACATCTCCAAAGTTCTCCTCATGAGAGTCCAGCACTGGCTGGTGGGCATCCAGGAGAAATGTGGACCCAAGCTTTGTTCTTCAAACTAGCTCACGAGATCTCAGAATCTACTTTTGTTTACCTGCATCTGATTATTCTTGGAGGCACCGTGGTCACTGTTCATCCTGTGTCACACGTCCAGAAGGTCTGGTGTGACAGTCTGGGTGCAGTTTCCTATGATGCCAGATCACCTTTGGCCTTCATTACAGACACTTTTACAGACCAACGTTACGTTAATGAGGTTCTGCAACCAGTGGTTCTACCTTTTCTGAACACACACTCCGGTACTCTATTCCAGCAGGACGACGCTCGTCCACACACTGCTGCCGTCTCAAGATCTCGTCTTGAAGACACAGATAATACGCCGTGGTCTGTCTCATCTCCAGAACCTGATTGAAAACGTGTGGGACGCTATTGGACGCTGTATCAACACTCCACCCCTACCACACCATCTGCAGAACTGAGGGAGAACATTCAAGCTGCATGGGATGGATCATCACAGGACACCATTAGGAACCTCTACACCTCCATGCAGGGACGTCTGGCGTGTTGCGTTAAACCCGACGCCGTTCCCACACGCCCTTCTGGACACTTTAATGTGATTAACGTTGATTGAACGGATTCTCGTCCGCTGTGTAGAGTTTGGTAAAATGAAAGACGTCTCCTCTTTTTATTCTCATGATAACACACACGGCGTGCGGTGGAGCTCCCTTAACCTGCAGCTGTATTTTTTGGTGCTTTGGCCTCTTTTTTAATCATTACTCACCAGTTTTCCTTCCATCTTTTCCTTGATTGCCATTAGAGACTGTAACCGAGGAGTTTAGCTAATTATTTAATTGTTGCCTCATTTGTGGTAATTGGCCATCTGAACGAGCGCACATTCATGCCTCTGGCAGATTTGAGTCCCGTTAGAGCCATGGTCTTGTTACACACACACACACACACACCCACACACACACGCACACACACACACACACACACACCTCCTACTCAGTGCAAGAGAGCAGAGGAAAGGAACGCCAGGCGCTTTCCCACTTCTCCTTTATCATTAGAGGTGAAAATAGCTCTTTGCCGTTCACTTCTCTCTCTCTCTTTTTCCATTTTTACTTACTGAAACTCTCTCTCTCTCTCTCTCTTTCTTACAGTCTCTCTCTCTCTCAGTCTCGCTCTGTCCATTTGCCTCCTTCACTAAATCAAACTACACTGCTGGGGCTGATTAATATATTTTCCTCCTTTTCTCCCTCCATACTCGGCGGTAACACCCCGAAAGCCCGTGCTGGGCGGGACTCTGTGATTGGTTGGCTTTGCGCTCCTTCAGCTGATTGCTGGTTCTATTTTCCCCCCTCTGCCACCAAATCGGTTGCCGGGGAAGGAACGCTCTTCACCAAAATCAGCCCAGAATCCAATGAGGTGCACGCATGCCGGATCAGAGCCGGAGCAGGGGATTGTGGGTATAGGGCGGTGTTCAGTACGCCATTAAAGCCGAGCAGGACTCGATCGGTCCTGGCACCCCGTCTGTAATCCCCCTCCAGTTTGAAAAGAACCCCTTCCACAGTCGTTCCTGTCGAAACCTGAATGTGATCCTGCACGCGCTCGCTCCACCTTACCCTCGCTCTCTGAAATGCGCTTGACTCGGCTTGATCCAGGCTTTTAATGTGCGTTTGTGTTCGAATGCACACACTCCGACCGACTAATGCACACACACACACACACACACACACACTCTGAGTGAAGAGCACAATAACCTGGCCACTGTATCAGCCCTACAAAAGAGCAGTTGGAGTTTGAGCCCTTTGTGCCGCCGCCGTCTAATCCAATATCTCATACTCTGCCTGATTTCGACGCCCCCGGCTGCTTTCTCCGAACCGAGGAACCGAACGAGCAAACTATTTATTCTTCCACTTCTTTCTGTAGATAATCTCAGGGGCGCGTCGGCTGTGACAGCAGATTTCAAAACGAAGTAAATGTTTAAAGAGGTTGAATCCGGAAAAATGCATCCACGCGTCCGTGCCGTGATTGGGATCGTCTTCAAATGGGACGTCCTCCCTGCGGGGACGGAGAAGCTCTGGGCTTTAAAGTAGAATTATTTTAAAATGTTTAAAGCCAAACATGCTTCTCAACCTCAACAGATCAAAATATCAGTGTCCGAATCCACGTGATCAGCGGAAAACATCGGCCCCCGTCAAACTGTATTTTATTATCCTCACATCCAGAGAACATTCCTGATCTATCCGTGAATCCAAAATCCAGGAAAAATGAAATGATTTGAATTAGCGTAGAGGTTTGCACCGAGCAAGTAATCAAAAATCATAAAATATATACATTAAATTTATATATTATATATTTAATTATTTACATATGAAGGCCGTCAAATCGATTGATCCTGATTAATCCCAGAAAATGTATCGGGACCCCTGATCGTAGTGTGTGTGTGTGTGTGTGTGTGTGTGTGTGTGTGTGTGTGTGTGTGTGTGTGTGTGTGTGTGAGAAACTTCCTCCACATTGAGTTTGTACGGCAGGACCGTTTGTAGACCATGACATCTGTGTTCAGTATGTTTCTGGCATTGGTTCACCTAACGGTGTATGAAGCTACCTCCACCATGTTTGGAGGATGGCTGCTTTCACCTGGTTCTGCCTCAATATGGTGCTCTATCACAGCCAGGTGGAGGGAGCTTCAGCCGAAGGTAAGAACGTCAGCAAACTATTTATCCTTCTGCTTACTTCTGTACGCAGTCTCGGGGGGTGCATCGGTCGTGACGGCGAGCTTAAAAAATTAAGTATATGTTTAAGGAGTTTGGAACAGAAATAAGCACCCATGTATCTGTGTTGTGATTGTGATTGTCTTAAAATGGGACAAACCGTCTCCGGGGACGGAGTTGCTCTGGGCTTCAAATTGCCTCGGAGGACAGAGCAGGCCCCGGGGGAGCGGCGACGGGGAGCTGGATCAGCACTCTCTTATTTACTAATGAGAAAGGACAGGCAGTTCTCAAACTGTTTCTGCTCACCACAGACGGAGCAGCAGCCTGAGAGATGATTGTACGCGGGCGTATATTTATAAAGGCTATATTTATGTGTGGAATTCAGGAATGGATGTCTGCACTGTTCAGAATAAAGCTTCCTGAATGGATGTACAGTTCCAGGAAAAACTAGGGAAGTGGGAGCCAGCGCTGGTATTAGTCATGTAGGGGAGAGCAGGGCACAGCGCGCTTGATGAACACCTCCTACCTCCAACACAAGATGTTATTCCAGGACATTCCTATTGGACCACTGGTCCAAAACCAGGCTAAATGATTCATAGTGAAACTCGACAATGATCGTACAAAACGATCTGATCTCTGATGTGAATTAAAATTAAAAATCCAGCTCCTTCCTCCTATTTTAACCCTTTCAGACCCTGCATTTAACTCTGATACACAGTGGACGTTTTCCAGCCAATCAAACGGCAGTTTAGCCCCTCCCTCTTCTATAAAAATCCATAAATCAGCACATCGAAGAGTACGACCTCATTCAAACCAGTATTATCTGATTTAGACTCGCTTTCAAACGTAGGTTTGGATTTCATCAGGTTTCAGTCTGTTTGAACAATGAAATGACAGATTTTTGATCTCATTTCCCTGTTTTTTTATAAGGAAAACACCTTGTTGGACCTTAAATGTATTGTTTTTAAGGTCCACCATTTTTTAAATGTCATTTCCTCATGTATTCATACCATAAACACTGGGGAACCCTGGACCAAACAAGGAAACATCCGTCTTTTAACCCAGTTTCTAAATTCTTTTGTAAGGAAAACACTGTGTTGGACCTTCAATGTAATTTCCTCATCATTTGTAATGAAAGCATGAATTTTTGTATGTAATTTTTTGACATAAACACCAAGGAGCCCCTGGCCAAACAAGGAAACATCCATTTTTAATGCAACCTCTGTTTTTTCGTAAGGGAAACTTTGTAGGGGGCCCAAGTCGAACAACAAAATATGAACATTATTTCCCCAATTTTTGTTTTTAAAGTAAACTCCGGGGACCCCCTGTCCGAACAAGGAAACATCAGGATTTTTATGTATTTTCTCCATTTTTTGTGGGGAAAACACAGCGGTGCACCTCCTGGCCAAACAAGGAAACATCCATTTTTTATTTAATTTCTCTTTTTTGTTTTTTTTTTTTTACATCATTTTTTTATTTCCTCATTTTCTTTGTAAGGAAAACATAGATTTTTCAAGCTAATTTCCCCCTTTTTTCTAACAAACACTGAGAACCCCGTGGCCAAACAAGGCAAAATCCATTTTTTATGTCATTTCCCTGTTTTTTTATCAAATAAAACATTCAGTTAAGAAATAAAAAAACTCTGTATCGATTATAAGTAACAACCTTTAACTGTGTAAATGAATGTGCTCTTTTTGTGCCACAGTTCAGATCTGAAAGGGTTAATGTTCATTTTATCTGCCAGTGCAGTGAGTGCGAACATGCCCCGTGGCCCCGTGGCTGCACTAGATGGAGGGACGAGCCGTACCAGACGGTAACCGTCTCTTAAAGTAATACAAACTCTTAATTCAATGCATTTCTATACAGTTTAAGATGAATTTAAACACGCCTCCTTAGACATCTTCACACAACCGACCATAGACACGGTGACCACGCTGCTCTGATGGGTTCAGAATCTGGAGAAATATGAGAGGACGACCCAAAGCCTGCTCTACTCCATTATGTTCAACTTCATAAAAATCTGTCTTCAATTTTACTCCACTCTCTCCTGCACATCCGCAGATGGCGATACATAAACATTTGTAAAATGTTGAAATTTGGACAGAATCCTCCTGGATCAGCTTTGCAGAGACGCATATTTGTTTGGACGTTTGAACAGATATATTTGTCTATTCATTAGTTGAGGGTTAGAGATGCAGTAAAGTGAATGATGTGCAGATAATGAGGTTCAGTCCAGCACTCTGTTCTTCTGCTCTTCAGCTCAGAATATCAACCAGATTTAATCATCATTAGTGTTTATCTGCTGATATTGATGAACGATACGATAACAGCATGATCTTATTACCAATAACAGCTTTAACACGTTTAACACTGTCGTTATAAAAGCTGTTTATGTGGCTACACATGAAAAATGTATATAATCAGACCAAAATCCTGGTATCGTTTACTGTCATTTTTATTATATGAAAATTTTAAGACAAATAATGTAAAAAATGTAAAAATGTAAAAAAACAAAATTGTAATCATTTTAATTTATTGTTCTGTTTTTATTTGTTTATTTGTTTATTTTGACAGCAATTAATCTGTTCCGAGCTATAAAAACATTAATCAGAAATGACATTTTTTTTTACATTTTGATTTTTTTATTTACAATTTATTTTGCAAAAAAATGAAAATTTTGCAACAAATGGACCAAAAGTCCAAAAAAAAAAAAATTAAATATTTTATAATATTTCCATATTCTTTGTTTTTTAATTTGTATGTTTGTTCAAAGTTCATAATTTGTTTCTCAGTATAAGTATGAATGTATTTATCTTGGTATTTAAATTAGTATCGTATTTAATTTAATTAGTATAGTAGTATTAAACAGAATTCTATAAATAAATGTTATGTAATCATTATTTATTTTTAATAATAATAATAATAATAATAATAATAATAATAATAATAATAATAATAATAAAAATAATAATAATAATAATAATAATAAAGCAGAATTCTATATTTAGAATATAAATATATTTAGAGCATATGTAACTAAGCATTTTTATTCATTACTGAAATGTCTGAGATGGAAATATCAGTGTTAGTAGTTGCATTTCCAGTGTTTTTATTGTAATTAACTCTTGAATTACTTTATCTTCTACTAGACTGACAGCAAAGCTCACATCGTTTATTATGAACAGTCCTTCAGTTACGACTGAGAATGTTTACATACTCAGTCCATCCAACACTAAGGGCAGCACGGAGCTCAGTTTATAGAGCGAATTCAGTTTACTGACCCTCACTGACTGAGCGGCTCATTCACTACTGATGTGGCTTTTAATCAGTAAAATCGAGCCGAGCCGTCCGAGCGGATGACGGACGCCGCGTTCAGTAGTATGGAGTTGATTAGAGAGGTTATGAGGAGGATGTGTGAAAGCCTGGTAAACGAGTGGGATTCCTTCATTCCTGGGAATAAGGAGGTTTGGTGGTGTGAAGGTGATGCTTTGAGTGGTTGATGCTTTCCTCTCTCTCTCTCTCTCTCTCTCTCTCTCTCTCCCTCTTTCTTTGTCCTGTTATTCACTTGGACAGGTCAGTAACACCTTCTTACGATTCGGGGGGGAAAGTGACACAAGCAATTTGCAACTGAATCCTGGAACCATTAGAGAAGTAAAGCTGCTGCGATCAGTGGTATAAATAGTGCTTGTTATTCTGTGTAATAGAGTTACTGCCGATTGCTTCCAGGTGCTCCGTGCCGACAGCGGAGGCCTCGAGGAAACCCTATTCCCGTCGCCGTCGGCCATCGCGCTCCGTTCCTCCTGCTTTTGTAACGCACTGAAAGGCATATGATTAACCTCGTGCGAGTCCCAGCCCAGTCGAAATCCAGATCGGGTTCTCCGAGCTTCGTGTTTACGTTTACTCTGATGCGTAAAACAGCCTGGCCCTCCTCCACAGCAGGGAATTCCTGCCTAATTTGTTAACATGCAGACGTGCGGAGGGTGGTAATTGATTTTTTCTTTTTTCCCACAAACTACTAATGAACTGAAAAAGTTCGGCTTCCGGAAAGGAGAGGCCCGGAGAAACCGGAGAGACGGGAGAGGCCGGAGAGGCCGGAGAGACGGCAGAGCGAGGAAGGAGAGAAGAAAAATAAAAGTTAACGACTCTAACATGGCCCTAATTTTACGAGAACAGTTCACACACTCTTCGAAGGTGTGTGTGTTTCTTTCCTCCACGTCAATATCTCAACAGCCAGTCATAACAAATCACACCGGCGCGATTTGACGAAGCTGCTGAGTTAAACGAGACGTTTGCAGTGAGCGGAGTTACCAGCTGAAGGCCGTTAGGAGTCGTTTCATTGGTCTGCTGCTGTTCTAACACTCACACACCTGAGTAACGTCACCTGCTTTGACCTTTGTGGGGTCCTGACCCAGTATAATTGAGGAGTCTGAGGTTGCATGTCCAGCAGTAGTTTGACTGAACATCTCAGATGGAGTTTGAACTAATGACATGTTTTTGAAATAGAGAGAGAGAGAGAGAGAGAGAGAGAGAGAGAGAGAGAGATATGCAGGTTGATGATAGGAGATGATGTTTACTGTAGCATCTCTATTATTTACAAAATACAATAAATTTTAATGGAAATCAATATAAAAAGAATTTAAAGTTGTAAAATAAAAATGACTATTATTATTATGAATATTGATATGAAATTGCAATGAAAATACAATTAGAAATAAATCAGCACTGAGATTATTTGGCCTTATGGGTTATTAATATTTATCTAGATTTACTCATTATTATTTTTTTACAGTTAAATATGTAATTAAATAATGTAAATAACGTATTTAATTTCTTGTATGATGTGTAACAAACGTTAATATATCACATGTTTTCAGGACATTCCTGCAATATTATTCCTGCAACCTTTTAAAAACGTTGCTGAATGTTCCTGTAATGTTCTCTGTTCGATGGTTATATGATAATATACGATTGTAGTTGCGTAGTCATATGTAAGCCCCTCCCACCCTTATACACACACACTGCTACAGTCCAATAAGTTCGGCCTGCTCGAAGCCCAGGGCACACCTCAGTGGACACCTACGTGTCCCCAGTGTCCTCTTTTCTTCTCACTCTAGAACAGCCCGTAGTGGGTCAGGCAGGCGTGCAGACCAGCCGTGAAAAAGCCTTGCGTGAATGAAAATAAGACGGAGAGGTGCTGCAGCAGCAGGGAACAGTACCGATCCACCTTCTAATCGTGTGTAAGTGCTGAAGTGCTCAGGGATTGAAGTGCTGAGGGACGCTTTGTGTAGACCGAGCGAGAAACGCAGGCTTTCTGTACAAGGGCTCGTGTTTTTGAGGCGTACATTAGCTGTCGATTTGTCTTTCTTCTCCTCTTTATTGTTTCCGAGAGCCTCGAGGAGCTCAGGAGTCACATCGCTTAACAGCGGCAGCACTAACATCCAACGCCATTTTGAGGTCAGGGGGCTTCTGACTGCTTGTCGCTCCCCAACAAGAGACGATTGTGTGTCGTCTCCGCAGTTAATCTTCCAGCTATTCTTGGAATGAGAGACGAGCCCAAAGAGGCAGTCGGGCTTTTGTTCCGGACTGGTATTACACAGTTTACGAGCGAGGGGATCAAATATTTTCAGAGAGAGAAAGTTACGTATGCCTTCGTGGGACGTTTCGTCCCTTCTACGATTCGCAGACGAGGCGCTAATGAAAGATTGAGCGCTGGAATTTTGTCGTGCCGCTTTGTTTCCCTTTGGCAGCGACAGGAAAAACATCCGCGTGACCGTAGAGGCGGGTTCCGCTGTAAACAGAACACCACAGACAGCGTGTAATGGCTCTTAATCAGCACAGACAGGCTTTCTCGAGCTTTCTCAAGTGGCAGCTTCCTCCAGCGTACACGGACGGCTTCAATCCGAAAACAAACTTGACCTTCAGTGACTGAAATTTTTGGCCACCAACTGAACGATGGAGACTGTACGGGGGCTTGTGTTACAAGCAGTGAGGCCTACAGTGATCGTTTCCCAAGTTCAGGGGTTTAAACATACGTGCAAAAGTTTGTGGACACCCCTTCCAATGGATAAGTTCAGCGACTTTAACCGTTAGAACCCGATTCCAGTTTTATGGGATGTTTTCGTAGTTTGACCTACTTTGCTCCATCAAAACGTTACTTATCGGAGACTCATAGCAGACATGATTTCCAGGAGATCCTTCACTTCTCGAATACGCCTTATGAGAAATTCGATATCTGTATTCATTTGAGCATATTTTGATCAACAGTGTACGAAAAAACAATATATTAGAAATCCTGTTGGACATTGATCAGTGATTTTGAGCTAAAAATGGAAAAATTGTGAGTTATTTGTAAAATTAGATTGACAAAGAAATGTATTATACGTCTTTTGAAATTTGAGCTCTGTGTGAGCAAAAAAAGAGAGAGCCAACAGCCCCTCCCTTCTTGTTTTCTCTAAAACCCAATATCTGGGTCAGTGATGTCATCAGCCCTGCCCCCTCTCTCTGATCAGTCAGAGGCTGTGTGCAGGTTGATCATCAGCCCCGCCCCCTCTCTCTGATCAGTCAGAGTCTGTATGCAGGTTGATCATCAGCCCCGCCCCCTCTCTCTGATCAGTCAGAGTCTGTGTGCAGGTTGATCATGTTTACATGGACAGAGTAGAAAACGCTGTGGTCAGGAAAATTTATGGACGCCCATTCTAACTCAGCTAATGTAAGTTGTACCCATTGCTGACACAGATGTGCAAATGCACACACAGCTTGTTTAGTCACTGTAGAGAAGTACTGCCAATAGAATAGGACCCTCTGCAGCAGATAAACACACATGACTCTATGGCCTCGATGTCTAATAGCAGGTGTGGACTAGAGGGGTATAAGCTGAGCTCTGCAGCAGTGGAACTGTGTTCTCTGGAACGATGGAGCTCCAGCCTTCATCTAGTCATTGTTGATCATCCAACATTTTGACCTCACTAATGCTCATGTTGCTGAATGCAATCAAATCACACCCTCATAGTGATGCTTCAGAATGTACAGGAAAGCCTTTTTCAGCACTGAGCAAAAAATGAACTGGTGTGCTTTCCATGCTTTTGTCAATTTAGTGCCTGAACCTCAAAATGTTGGTTTCTAAGTTCTACAGTTGATTTACATTGAATTACCATTGAACACAGCCTTAATCTGGGTCTGGGATACCAACCATGAGTGGGGTCCAGGTTCTCCTGGACAAATATAGAACGTATAAGCTCTGTTTGTAGTAGTATGTGAATAATAAGTCTTTAAATCTGTAATAACGCTGCAGTTTGATCGGGTTAATGCCTGCTTGGTAGTGAAAATGCAGCAACAGCAAGTCGTGAATGTGGTATCTACCCAAGGGGCTCAGCCTTTGTTCTCGTAATGTTCATTAACATTAACTTGCAGGAGAACAGATGCCTCTGTTCATCTGTTCTGCTGGTATTAAAATGACAGTACTGGCTATTTCATACAATACTGGATAGAATAGATTGTTCTTACCAAGTTCAGAATTAACTGGCCTGACAGCTCATGGTTGATAAATCACTTTGAAGTAGTGTGGACTTCGGAAATCTCCCTTAACGGTCAGTAGTAGCTCCATAAATCCATTCTGCTGTCCCGCGCTAGATGAGGCAACTCAAGCGTGAACTTCTCCTGTGTCTCTCTCTTTCTCCCCCCCACCTATCTCTCTCCTTTCCTGCGCTGTCGGCCGATGTCCTCTACGCTTGGATTTCTGTGTCGGCACCTCGCTCCCAGATCCCCGTTTTCCCTTTCACGAAGAGATCTGTGTTTTTTATGGCTCGGGCTGAGGGCCTCGCCCCACTGGGGGCACAAAAAGCAGAAAGGCACAGCGAGCGTCCCCAGAAGAGTTGGAGAAGGGGACACTGCTGTTTATGAGGAGAAAAGACACTGCTGAACATGACCTCTCAACGACCCACATGTGTCCAAGCTTGCACACAAACACATCACACACTTACACACACACACACTAGTGTGTCTTTGTGTGTTAATGTGGTGTTTCCGTGTCCTTCCACATGACTGCAGCTAAATGTTTCATGGGGCAATGCCGCGGAAGAACCATTTTTTTGGTTCCCGGAAGGACCTTTAAATGGACAGGTCTTCAAAAGAACTTTTCTTATAAATGAGATGTGTGAGTGTGGAGAACCTTACACAAAGGCTAAAGGTGGGATCATTCATCCACGTGAAAAACCCTTTATTTTAAAGTACAAAATTCTATTCCAAAGGTTTGCTTCATTCTTTGGCTGTGAAGTTCTCAGATGTTAGCTAGAAGGGTTTATAGTCCCGATATGTCTACACCATAAAACTAGGAACTATTCCTGGTTTCTGGATGGACCTTTCAGTGGCCAGATGCTCCAAAAACCAATTTCCCTATGTACACCATAGTCCAATGTACCCTATGTACACCCAAACCCTATGTACCATACGTATGTTCAAGTTCTATGTACCCTATGTTCATCCAAATGCCATGTTCCTTATGTACACTCAAGCCCTATGTACTCTATGCACATACAAATTCTATGTACCTCATGTACACTCAAGCTATGGACCAAATACTTTTATCTAAAAGGTTCTATTTAGTACAGAAATCTAGGTTATTTCACTTTGACAGTAGCAGAACGGGAGCAGAACCCTTTTAGAGCTATTTAGAGCCATTTTCCTTTCACATGAGTGCAGTGAAATGTTTCTTGGGACAATGCCATCAAAGAGCCAGTTTTGGTTCCCTGAAGGACCATTCAGTGGACAGATCTTCCAAGGACTCTTTTTTTTTTTTTTTTTTTGTAAATGAGATGTGCGAGTGTGAAGAAACCTACACATAATGTAATGATTCGGTACCGAGTGATCCCTCAGGAACCTTTTGATTTTTAAGTGTGAATTTGAAGCCCTATTGGAAATACTGTAATGCCTGCTTCCTTTCCCGGCTTTAAAGTCTACACAAGCGAGCACTCTGCTCTGAGCTGAAAGGGTTCTGTGTAGTACCAAAAAATAGGTTCTTTGGCTTGTAATAGTAGAAGAACCTTTTGGTGTTAAAGTTGGTAGCTGTGTATTTGACCTTTGTGTTAGGTTTCGGTATAAACCCTGTGTTCTACGGGGTCAAAAATGACCCACCTTCTCTAAACCCCTACAGTTAAGGGGCTTCATTGAGGAAACACGTTACAGAAAGACTGCATTTAATCAGTCACCACTCGTTCTCATTACTGCACGGCCAGATGATCGCAAGAACCCATTTTTTTATGTTTATAGAATATTGACGGCAATTCTGTGGCTTCAGAAATCAGCAGAAACCTTATTTCCAATCTTGGAGGCAAGAATTTTGTGCCGAAAAAGGGTCATTAAGGGAGTTTTCTCTGCAATTAAATGTGGCTCGAGTGATTTGTGACCCTTAAGACGACACAAGTGTTCCTTGTGTCTCTCTGGACGACGGCAGGTAAATGCCACTGAAAATCTGACTCTATTTTTAGTTGTAGAATTGTTTAACTCAGACGTCAAATTAGATGCCAGCACCAAAATGTCCCTCTGAAAATGTGCCTCCAAGCCAAGAACTATTATTTTAGATAAACGAGTTCCAATAGTACAGTACCAAGGACAGTTATTTGACTTTAACAGTAGCACAACCCATTTTGGTGAGACATTTTAACCATTTTTCCTTTCATTTTTTCCATGTTCTTCCACATGACTGACATTAAATGCTTCTCTGGGCAATGCTGTGGAAAATAAAAACACATTTTTGGATCCCTGAAGGTCCTGTCAAAGGACAGATCTTCAAAGAACTATTCCTGTAAATGGAATATCGCGTGCAAGGAACTCTGTAGAAATTTACATCCAGACCAAATTTAAAATTGTATTTTTAAATGTACAGTAAACCTTAATGGAAATATTTCCTGACTCTATTGTACTAATATAGCAACAACTACAGAACAATGTACAGTAGCGTTAATATTAATCCATAGCTAATGTCTAAGTCTTCGTCAAATTTTTGTCCTAAAATTAGACTCATGGAACCAAATTAAAGAAATCACACGAAAAAAATATCATTTAATTTGTTTATTGAGGACAAATATCCAATATTACATATCTGTGAGTTGGAAAAGTACATGAACCCTTGCCTTTAGTATCTCTTGCGACCCATTTGTGCACCAATAACTGATTAGTTGGTCAGTCCTGCACTAATTTGAGTCCATTCCTCCAAACAAACCAGCTTTCCTCCCATAAACTGCTGCTTCAGGTCCTTCACAACGTTTCTACTGGATTAAGATCAGGACTCTGACTGGACCGTTCCAGAACATTACCTTTATTCTTTTGAATAGAACAACTTGTGTGCTTAGGGTCATTGTCTTTGTGCATGACCCATATTCTCTTGAGATCCAGCTCACAGACAATGTCCTGACATTTTTCTTTAGAATGATGCAAGACAGGCCCAATTCTTGATACTATCACCACCGTGTTTCACAGGATTTTTTTCGCAGTTTTCCTTTCTCACTTTTCACCTTAGAATGTGATGTTTGGTGGTGGAGCACTCCTGGAGACGGTAATAAGGGTCTTAACATCCCTCCATTTGTACATAATCAGTGGATTGTTGAAGTCCAAACTCATCAGAAATGGTTTTGGAACCTTGTCCACCCTGTGCTCCTTTGTTCGTGCCACGATACACCTCCACAAATGTGTTCTGAAGGTACGCATAGACCCACTGTGATGTGCACAGGGGAGCATGTCCTCCACATTTAACCCATCCACACACACACTGGTGAATTCACATGCTAGGGGACAGTGAGGACACATTCCCAGAGTGGTGGGCAGCTCTATCAGCGGCACCTGGGGAGGTGCTCACAAACCTGACCACAGCTGCCCATTATGTCCATGTCCAATTGTCTCCCATTGATCGAAAACATCTGACTCTGAATTCACCTTCAAATGATCTGCTGATCCTAAAGGTTCCCCTGCCTTTGCCCTCTCAGACTTGCAGTACTGGCTCATTTTTGTCAATTAATAAGTAACACAGCATAATAAATGTGTCTTATTTGTTTGCTTTGGTTCTCCTTATCTACTTTTAGGGCTTATTTGATGAGTTTGGGAGTTACGGATGAGCAGGGTTCTAAAATCCTGGACGGTAGAGACAGTTACTCCAACAGAAGCATAATAAACTCTTTTTGAAGCCCTTGATTTCTGAAGAAACAATAGATGTCCCAATATTTTTGTCTATGCAGGGTGTTTTACTCCTTCGCTTCACTTTTATGATGAAAGTCACCAAAAAAAAAAGCTTGTGATTAACCCTCGGGTTATTGTTCGGCCCGTGCATTGCTGCGCAGTCCTCCGCGCTGCTGTGTAAGTATGTTTTGAAGTGAAATGCGGTTGTGTGTTAGCTGTTACAGATCGCTGAGGCAGCCTGAGCTGGCCGTTATCTCCTGAAACAGTGTTTGCTTATCCTTTACGGCCT
Source organism: Acestrorhynchus altus (assembly GCA_034509495.1). Taxonomy (NCBI): domain Eukaryota; kingdom Metazoa; phylum Chordata; class Actinopteri; order Characiformes; family Acestrorhynchidae; genus Acestrorhynchus; species Acestrorhynchus altus. The sequence continues at coordinate 37,262,162 of CM067506.1, read as the reverse complement.
GGCAGGAGGGCCGTGTCTGAAGCCTCCACAAACTCAACGTGAAAACCACAGTGTTCTCCGCACTGCTCAAATCCCCCTCCATCTCTGTAGGAAACAGCTCAATTTAACTTACCTTTACACACACAAACACACACACACACACACACACTCGACCCGGACCACACTATCCACATCAGGCTCATATTTCCCATTCAGCTTTCTCATTGGTCCCCTCTCACTTTTAATTCATTGTGACCTTTAGAACTGTAGGCCAGTTTTTTGGGATGTGTTCGAGATCCTAGACTAAACAAATTATGTAAAATTTACAGAAATTAAATATTTGTAAGAACATGATCATGTTATGATTAAACATTTACATGTGCCGACAGTTTTGTTGTGTTTCTGTTTATAAGGATTTAAAAACACTATCTCAGAAATCCTGCTGGAGTTATTTTTAATGATTAGATTGACATGCATCAGTGTTATCCCTTCTTGGGACTTTTATTCTGAAATTTGCATTGGTTGAGCATCAGCCCCGCCCCCTCTCTCTGATCAGTCAGAGTCTGTATGCAGGTTGAGCTTCAGCCCCGCCCCTCTCTCTGATCAGTCAGAGTCTGTATGCAGGTTGAGCATCAGCCCCGCCCCCTCTCTCTGATCAGTCAGAGTCTGTAGGCAGGTTGAGCATCAGCCCCGCCCCCTCTCTCTGATCAGTCAGAGTCTGTATGCAGGTTGATCATCAGCCCCACCCCCTCTCCCTGATCAGTCAGAGTCTGTATGCAGGTTGATCATCAGCCCCGCCCCCTCTTGTTCACAAAATATGGAGTCAGGTTCTAAGAGTAGTTTATGTTTGTATGTAGTCCTGAGCTCAGACCTACAACACTAGAACAACTGGTAGAGAACCTTTACATTGTGTAGTGCTTTAACTTTTTAACTTCAAAGAAAGGCCTTTGCTTTACTCTCAAAGGGGTTTCGCTTATAAAAATGGCTCTTTAAGGAACATCCATCAAAAGGCTTCTTAGGGAACCAAAAGTGGCCCTTTATGGCATCATTCAGTAAAATCCTTATATATCCATAATCCTTTTATAATCCTTTTTATGAAGTATATAGTGTACTTACGTTAGAGCATGACATTGACCTACATGACAATAACAAATAACAGATATGTGTCTCTGGCTGAAAACAGTTATACGGTAATGTGGACTACAGTCTGATTCAGACACAGTAATATGGACTACAGTCTGATTCAGACACAGTAATGTGAACTACAGTCTGATTCAGACAGTAATGTGGACTACAGTCTGATACAGACACAGTAATATGGACTACAGTCTGATTCAGATACAGTAATGTGGACTACAGTCTGATTCAGACACAGTAATATGGACTACAGTCTGATTCAGACACAGTAATGTGAACTACAGTCTGATTCAGACACAGTAATATGGACTACAGTCTGATACAGACACAGTAATGTGGACTACAGTCTGATTCAGACAGTAATGTGAACTACAGTCTGATTCAGACACGGTAATGTGGACTACAATCTGATTCAGACACGGTAATGTGGACTACAGTCTGATTCAGACACAGTAATGTGGACTACAGTCTGATTCAGAGCACACAGCATATGGATCATAGTCTGATACAGACACAGTAATGTGGGACTAAGGTCTGATTCAGACAGTAATGTGGAATCCGTCTGATTCAGACACAGTAAATGGATCACAAATCTGATTCAGACACGGTAATGTGGACTGGCAGTCTGATTCAGACACAGTAATGTGGGATCACAGTCTGATACAGACATACAGCAATATGGACTACAGTCTGCTGATCTGTGGACACAGTAATGTGGACTACAGTCTGATTCAGACACAGTAATGTGAACTACAGTCTGATTCAGACACAGTAATGTGGACTACAGTCTGATTCAGACACAGTAATGTGGACTACAGTCTGATTCAGACACAGCACAGTATTACAGTCTGATTCAGACACAGTAGCGTGAAACACAGTCTATCTAGACACAGTAATGTGGATCACAGTCTGATTCAGACACAATTATGTGGACTACTGTCTGATTCAGACACAGGAATGTGAACTACAGTCTGATTCAGACAGTTATATGGACTACAGTCTGATTCAGACACAGTAATGTGGACTACAGTCTGATTAGGATAGTTATGTGGACTACAGTCTGATTCATATTATTGTAATGAACTTATAGTCTGATTCAGACACAGTAATGTGAACTATAGTCTGATTCAGACAAAGTTATGTGGTCTACAGCCTGATTAGGGATACAGTTATGTGACTGGGCAGTCTGATTCAGACAGTCAAAGGTGGACTACAGTCTGATTCAGACACACAGGACTACAGTCTGATTCAGACAGTCAAGATTTTTTCAGCAGATATTGTTTTGGACTGTATCGTATATAATAGTATATCTTTAACTTTTTTTTTCTACAGGACAGAAAAGTATTTATCGGTACACACACACACACACACACACACACACACACACATGCACACACACACATATACACACAAGAAAAGAGAGAAAGAGCAACAATCTCTCCCCATCAGGACATGTGCACACAGTCATCAAAGCAGATATCTAACAGCCTGCCAGGCCTCCCTAAGTAGCAGCTTCACAGTGAACCGGTTCTGTGCACCGATTATAATGAGCTACAGCTAAAAACACCAACATGACCACAAAATCATTCATCAGCATCTAAAACGTGGAAACCAATCTATCTATTCATCTATCTATCTATTATTCATTCATTCATCTATCTATCTATCCATCTATCTATCTATCTATCTAACTACGTGTCTATTTTATTCATAATTTACAAAGTTAATAATTAGATTTATATTCGTTATATGGTGCTGATTATATTCATTCCGGGATTTGATTCATGACACTTATATCTCGCCAGAAATCCAGAATCTCACATCATTACAATATTTAAAACCAGTTTGACTACATTAGAAACTGCATATGAATAAAAACAAAACCTTCAAAAGATTGAAATATATCAATTGAAATGTAATGAATATAAAATATGATTTTTGCAGGTTAAGGACATTCGTCTGAGCTGCCTGATTGAACAGTGAACCTTAACACTGCTTAAATGATCCTGTTATTACATCCCATAATGTAATTAGTACATTTCTTAACATGAATTAGCAGCAGAACTGATTAAATGTCTTTAACAATACAGACACAAAGACCATCACTGCAAACATTATATAACACACACATTATATACAAAGACTATAGTATACAGTTAATGTATAGCTTCAGTCTCGCCTCTCTTCTCTGATCAGTCAGAGTCTGTATGCAGGTTGAGCATCAGCCCGCCCCTCTCTTATCAGTCAGAGTCTGTGTGTGCAGGTTGAGCATCAGCCCCGCCCCTCTCTCTGATCAGTCAGAGTCTGTGGGGTGGTTGAGACCAGCTCTGCCTCCCTCTGACTCAGGAGTCTGTGTGCAGGGTTGATCATCAGCCCCGCCCCCTCTCTCTTATCAGTCAGAGTCTGTGTGCAGGTTGAGCATCAGCCCCGCCCCCTCTCTCTGATCAGTCAGAGTCTGTGTGCAGGTTGACATCGCTCATCTCCCTGAAGCCTGGAACAAAGATACGAATCGCCCGCGGCTGGACCTCGGTGCCTATTTGCTGTATTTTCTTCTTTATCCACTCCTAATAATGTGCTGATTAGTGTTAATATTATCGCAGTCCCTTGTGCACTCCAATTGACCGGTGTCTTCTCTGTTCCTGCTGAAGAACCTGTTGAAGAGGAGATATTCCGTGAGTTAAAAGTCAGCGGCTTCCCGCAGGGAATTCTGCGCTGCAATCTTTTTGTTGGTCACATTCCTTCTCCTCTTCAGGACAAAGGACTACCGTGCGAGTCCATCGTCCCGTGAACCTCCTCTAATGAGCCAAGTTGGGCCCTTTGCGCCCGAGATAAAGCCCAGTGTGTGAAACCTAATGTCTGTCAGCTTCTCTTCCACCCTGCCTGCACCTGAGCGTTTTTGCTTTCACTCTCTCTCTCTCTCTCTTTTTCTGTCTGCAGGTTGATCTTCATATCCCCGGCTTTGGCGCACCGAGCTCTGTTTCCTAGAGACGCCGGCCCTGCGGATTAGCCTGTTTTACTTGGAGCCAACATTGGACCGCCAGATGATACCTATCAAATACCTCAGCAGTGGTGAGTCGAGCTGTGGTGCGACACGATGTTCGAGCTTCAGTCTTGGCCGTTACACAAATGAACTCTGAACCGCTGTCTGCGCTGCAGACCCGTACATCTCTGCCGGCTCACCGAAGCTCGGCTGTGCAGATCGGAATGAGGCTGTAACTTTGATTTAAAAGAATGTTCAACATAAATTAGCTTTTGAGCTAATTCAAAGCGTTTACGGTGTTTACGCCAGCGGCATGATTTCAATCGCACATGCATAGGCAGTTACTGCCACACAAACCTTCACAAAGACAATTTACAGGGAAAAAAGGGAAACAACCTACCTGATGTTCAATGGGAGTCAATGTAAAATGTTGTTTTTCCAGGTAATTTTGGAGCTTTTTTATCGATTCATTCATCATGACATTTGACACAAATGAACTGAACAGCGAGATCTACTGCCTGTCTAACACAGTCTCTCAAAATGACACAGCTATAGAGAAATGGTGAGATCTCATTACGCCAAAGTGGAAATGGGAAAACTGATGTAATGGAATTCAAAACTTAATTTAATGAAGTCAATGTAACATGCTTGGAGGATTTCTGTTGGTCTATTCACCATGAAATGCATGTAACAAATATCACAGAATGTCTGTCAAACGGAATCTCCAAAGGAAAAGGAAAAGCGTTCTTAAATTCTAATGAAAGTCAAAGTAAAATAGCTAAAACTGCATGATACCCATTATGTGGAAAGAAATGGAAACTGAGTCCCAATTTGAACCCAGGAGCACCGATTTACTTCTCAATGACAAATAATATAAGATGATTTTAGAGTTATTTTGAAGCATTTCTAAAGAGCGGCAAGAGACCCATTACGTCACAAAGTCAAATCGGAAAACTGGATTCCGATGGAATTTAAAAATGGCAGATTTTTGGAGAAGTAATAAAGAATCAACTTTCACTGTCAGTCAGCGTAAAAATATCCTGCATCACACCATTTTGGAGCATTTTCATTGGCTGAATCGTGACACAAATGGGAAAACAGCTGAAATGAGGTAATGCGCTATTTTTTGCATGACAGAGACAATAATAATAGAGTATTTATCTTTATCAGTGAGTAAAAAGGACTTGTTGACCTGTGGCTCGACCACAGTGCGTCGTATTATGTCAGCAGTCATTCATAAGCTTATACACAAATGCTTTGACTTGAAGTCGCGTTCAGTCGGTGTCAGAGTGGATGAAAGGGCAGTGTCGCAGTCAGACGCAATACAGCGGCACGAAGTGTATGGTTTGTCGCGCTGAGGTAAAATGTTTATTTATTTATTTGCTTTCTTTTTATCATTTTCTTTGGAAACGCGAGGAGTGACGAGGTCAGATCATGACGAGGGCTCAGCATTTGCCTGCTATATTTAGAGATTAAAAACATAATGGACCCCTGAGCTGTTACGGTGAACAGATTGAGGCAACGCCAATGGTGTCAGCGTCGTTTGAGTCGCAACAGACGAGGACGCGGTTAGTTTTTAAGGCAGGGGCTGAACTGAGGACAGGGCGCGAACTGTGGCAGAAATGGCCGTGTCATCGGTAGACATTGTCAAACCGTCGCTCGACATTAGCTAATTGGCGGCTTTGTCGCAAAACAAAATAGAGTCATGGGAAGCACTGTCACTTCATTTCAACAGTCTTTCCGTTGCCAAGTGTGTATGCTTGTGTGTGTGTGTGTGTCTCTCCGAGTGTGTGTTAGTGTCTGGTGTGTGTGTGTGCGCAGGTGTACAGGCTCACGCTCCATGCTGATTCGACACCTGCATGCCCAAAACCATTACCAGACCACTGGAGCGCTTTGAGAGCTGAACATATGCGCCACGGCAGTAGTGTCAGAATCAAAGGCCTGCAGTGCTCAGAGTGATATTAAATGCACTCTGGCACTCCAGCTTGTGCGAACTCCTTCCAAAGAGAGAGACTTACAGATGAGGAGGTGGTAGAATGAACCGCAAAAACAGAAGGTGAAAGAAGAGAAAAAGTTTTTACCGCCTGCTTGACTCCATGGGTGTAGCAGTAACTGTCCCACTTGAAACCTCTCCCCTCACACGCCCGAGCCTCCGCACGTAGCCGGGCCGAGCCGAGCAGCCCAGAAACCCTCATGACTTTCGCACAGGCGCCATCTTTGGTTCTTGATGTCATTTCTGCATCCGGCTTGCCCAGTTTTCTCCCCTCTGGTAGTTAACTCTAAACCCTGGACAATAACACTGTCGTCACTATTACGCAGTTATTAATTATGAATTGTTTGAATCACAACCATGATATAACAGAAGTTTACTATGAATTCGATATCCAGTCTGGTTATCAGATGTACTTAACTCAAATAATCGTATTGACATATTAATGGATAAGTTACAGGAGGTCACGTGATCATGCTAGTAAAGGACGATAGTGATGAGAGTTTGGTGGCTGATTACTAGGGATGTACGATCATATTGGGAGCAGAATATTGCTATCGGAAAAGAAAAATAAATGAATGAATAAATTCACAGACAGTGACCTGTCCAGACTCAACACTGACACCATATTCACTAAGCGTTGTCCACAGCTTGGCGCCCCCTCCTTCCTCCCCAGGAATAAAAGAATCGCGGTTATCTGTTGGAATTTTTTTTGTAGGGAATTATATTTTCCATGGCTGAACAGCCGGAGCGTTTTTTGGATGGGGGAGATATTATTACAATAGAATGCGCTTTCATGCACACAAATGGGTGCTTGATGAAAGCGGTTGTGTGTTTTTGGGGAGTGGCGTGGCGTTGAAAGCTGGGCCGATGGGCAGATAATCATCCAGCCAGCCCGGAGCAGGAAGAGAGGCTGGCAGAACGGGGATTTGCATTAGCTCGCGAGAGCAGCCCGCCCGAGTCCGGACCACCTGCCAGACACCGGTCGCAACACCACTAAGTGCACATATCGCTTAGAGAGGGAGAAAGGAAGGAGTGAGAATGATGCCTCTCTCCCTCGCTCCCTCTTTCTCTGGCCCCGGGATTAGTGGCGGGCCTTTTTTTCTATGCTTTTCTCTTTCTCTCCTCAGTCTTCCAACGGTTGAAGGATCTATTCTTCTGCCCTGCCCCTGTTGAGACTGGACATGACACTAGGCCGTGAAGGGATTTCACGTGTACCTTAAGACGCTGTCCGCGGTATTTGTTCTGACAGTCGTACGGCAGCCGTGGTAGTGTGTGTGTGTGTGTGTGTGTGTGCAGATACACGCTTGCTGAATTCGAATGCAGCTGCATGTATTTGTACGCTGTCTAAAGGAGGGCGTTCCTGCCAGGTAACAGCGATCATGGCAGCTCACGCGCGCCATGCCTCAGGATTAAATGGTGACGAATGCACTCGGAGACTGGCGTAATTCTGCCTGCGGATCTGTAGAGCTCATGAAAGCTGTGTTTTTATTAAATTCATTAAACCACGCAGTCGGCGATTCTCATTCTACACTCAAAAGTGTCATCTCTTTTCTCTGTTCACAAGGCAATAAAGATCACATACAGACTTCAAAAATGAATAAAATAAATACAAATAAATAAAAGAAAAAATAAGAGAAAATCCATTAAAAACCCATTAAATCAGCCTGAGAATTCCGATTTTCCCGGGCTGCTCTGCTCTGTTCTTTAACATGTGACGTGTCCAGCAGCAGTGATCTGTTCTTCACATTCAGAAAGTGCATGAACAACTTTTCTCACCATCCTTCAGACAGACCGGGTCTTCCTGACACGACATGAGCCACAGGAGGTCAGTGGATTGGAAATATTCCATGATAATGGCGTGGAAGTAGTTCGGGTAGAAGCTGGTTTCTAGGGATGTACGATCATATTGAAACCATATTAGCATCAGAAAAGAAAACGATATATTAATTAAACAGAAAAGTAACGTACGTTTATAAACCAAGAGAAATGAATGTTATCGTGACTCAAATCCTTGTTTACAACAAACAAACAAACAAACAATCCCTTTAATGATACTGTAATACTTATTTTCGGTGATGCCGCACGACTGCGCTGAAATATCATTTTTCCCCATTAATTTTACGTACATTTATAATCCTACAGAAATAAATATCATTGTAGTTAAATACAATAATTTACATTTCTATTTATATATTCACTGTGAAATTTGATGTGTAAATATAGAACAACTGCTCAAAAGTGAAAATAAAAATACATTTCAATTGTTTTATTTTATTATTATTTCTAAAACCTAAAAGAGTAACAGAGTCTGCAGAATCTGTTCTGAAAGAAATTCTATAAAATGAATGAAAAAATAAACAAAAATAATACAAACTAAACAAGAATGACGCTTTAATGCCAAGCACTGTTTTTAAAAGGTTCCTAGAAGGTTGATGTGTAACATTACAGAAATGATGTTCCAGAAATGTTCTCAAAACGTGACACAATAAGGCTCGTTACATTAGTAGAATGTTTCCGATGCAGCACCTCTGCTAGCGTGACATTATCGAACGCCGTAACGCCCAAACTGAACCTACAACAGATAAATAAATGATTAACGTTGATTTTATGAAGAGACAACTAATGCAAACGCTTTCGTATCTCTAGGGACACAATAACCAATTAACTGTAAAACAATTAAAACGTTTGAAACGTCAGAAAAGCGTTGTATACAGAACCGAGATGTTGTACCGGCTGCCAGAATACAGGCCCATTCACACACGCGAAATACAGTTAGTGTACTTCTGCCACTGTATGTTGTGGGGGTGGGGGGGGGGGGGGGGGGGGGGGGGGGGGGTATAAGATGATATAGTACCATGTCCAAAACCATCAGGCCGTATCTGTATGCATGGTTCTGAGTTCTGGGAATGCCGTGCTTTATCCTGTGCGATGGAACAGCGGGTGTATTTGTCTCTGCAGGGTTACCGGCTCAAAGGGGGCTTTAGGAATTCCACAAATATTTTCGGTGGCACAGAGCAGATCCCCAGCACTGTTTTTGAAGCTTCCATGGTGTTCGAGAACATTCTCTCTCTCTCTCTCTCTCTCTCTCTCAATCTCTCTCTCGCTCTCTATCTATCTAACTATTCCCCTCTCTCTCTCTACCATTCCAGAAGCTGCGGTCAGGCCGTCTTGTTCCCGTGCCAGCCACCAATAACCATATTCCAGGAAAGAGCTCCACATGTTCAATTATATAATTACATCATCGCAGATTTAGACAGATGTCCCATAATACATTTCAAATGCAATCAGCCGCACTCGATCCCCACATAATGCGTTTGGGGAAGAAAAATGATCTCCGCCGAACATGAAACAGATCATATTTGTCATGTCGGTGCTTTGGGTTGCCTTGCCGTTGTTGTCGTCGTTATTATTATTAGCCTTATTTCGGATTTCCTGTGTCGTTTCTTCTCTCGCCCGTCTGAAGACCAGTCGCACTGCGCTTCTGCTGGAGACACTACCTGCTCGCGCTGGTAGAAATAATCGCGTAATTGCTGGAGATTTGGCATCTCGGAATCCACAGAAATCCCGTTTTTTGCTGCAAGGTGGTGGCACAGGCTGGAGAACCGGGCTGGAGCTTTAGGCTCTCGCAGGCTGGCCGGTTGGAGCCTGATCTCCTCTCACTGTAGCACAGACGGCAGGCAAATCCCCGGAGCTTTAGGCTCAGTCCCGACAACTCAGAATGAGTAATTGTTTATTTTAGCGACAAAAGTTGTATCTCAGCACTGAGCGAAGCCAAAGCTGCAGTTGTGTTTGGGTTTGGAGATGAGAAAGAGTGAGAGAGAGAGAGAGAGAAAGTGAGAAGAAACAGAGAAAGCTCTGGGTTTGGAGCCAGTGGTTAAGCTTTTCATTGGCAGAGTTCTGGCCGCACCGCGTGGGAGCGCGCTGCTGGACGCCTCGGGGAGGAGGCCATTCTCCTCGTCATTAGAGTTTTGTAATGTTATATTGTGTGTTATGGGTTACAGTGGCGATTGTGATATTGAGCTAATATAACAGAATGTGTGTAATGTTTTCATGGCATACAAGCTTCTCACAATCGTCGTTGGCAATAATTGGGGCCATCAAAGTCTTACTGGTATCAGAGCTGAAATATAAAATCATAATGCAGCATTTATAGAAGGATTAGCATAAATAATTCATAAGCACAATTTAATATATAAGAAAAACGCTCGGTCTTCCATGTTGGGAAGGAAGATATGTCTCTCAGGACGGCGTCGGGTTTAACGCAACACGCCAGACGTCTCTGCATGGAGGTGTAGAGGTTCCTAAAGGTGTCCTGTGATGATCCATCTCATGCAGCTTGAATGTTCTCACTCAGTTCTGCAGACGGTGTGGTAGGGGTGGAGTGTTGATAGAGCGTCCAATAGCGTCCTCACATTTTCAATCAGGGACAGGTCTGGAGATGAGACCGAGCACGGCGTAGTATCTGTGTCTTCAAGATGAGATCTTGAGACGGCAGCAGTGTGTGGACGAGCGCCGTCCTGTTGGAATGTGTTCAGAAAAGGTAGAACCACTGGTTGCAGAACCTCATTAACGTAACGTTGGGCTCAAAGTGTCTGTAATTGCACCTCACACCAGCAAACGGTCGACCTCGGTGCTGACCATGGTGCGTCCACTCCGATTCGTCAGTTACTTCCACCAAGACAAAGCAGTATAAAATAGAAACTGACCATTACTCTTAACACAACTTCCAGTAATAGTCCAAACATTAGTGTGTGTTCCCCTAATTCTGACTTTGTGCGGCTGTAGATATATTTAGAGCACACAACAGAACCCAGTACAATGAAAGCGAGTGTGTGCACCAACCATGAGCAAGTCGGAGAACCTCTTTATTATATTGAAGGCCATCGCCCTGTCGATGAACGATAAGGAAGAATTGAAACCGATATGAATACAACTCATTAATATGGATACTTGTGGCTCAAAACAATTTTCCCACTTGACAGGTGAAAGGTAGTGGTGTCACCAAATGACAGTCGCATAATTTAGTTTTGTCCTTCACTCCTCTGCTTTTTCTCCTCGTATTTTGTTTTCTTAATCTCAGTAGTGGTCCCTAAAGTGGTTGCATATTGTGATTGCGTCTGACAGGAGTATGGAAATGGAGGGTGAAATGTTTGAAAGGTGACCTTTTCCTTGAGACTGGCAGCCACAAAGCAAGCAGCCACCTCAGCCAAGGACCCGGCCTGGACCGGCCAAGGCAAAGAGAGGCTGAAAGGGTGGGGAGTAGAGCTGGGCGATATGACCTCAAAATCAATATTACTGTTGATTGAACATTAGAGCTTAAATACAATTAATCAACGATTCTTTTGGGGCTTTTTTGGGTCGAAACCAAGGACACAGCATTTTTCTTTGGTGGACGCTTATCGAGTTGCTCAGTTTGGCTCCGTGTTTGAGTTTTCTGTGTTGCTTCCACGTCACTGATTGTACGGGGTGGAGTCATGTGACTATGTTTTTATGGGGTCAGTACATGAACAAACACAGTGGGGGGGGAAGTATGAAAATTTAAAATTAATTTTAAGAATTCAATCGTCGTCACTGGCAAGTCGATTAGAGGTTCTGAATGTCGGTTTGATAATGGTTCGAATAATTGCCCACCCCTAGTGGGGAGTCTAATCTAGATGGTTGATACCCTGCTGAAAAATCCAGCTGAAGACCACCTTTAAGCTGGTTTAAGATGGTTAAGAAGCTTTAATGGTCAAGGTGATTGAAAAGTTCCAGCCCTGTTCCTGGAGGCACACCTGCCCTACCTGTTTAAGCTTTAACACACCCCTGGCAGCTCTGAAGACCTTCTTCATGAGCTGATTAGTTGAATCAGGTGTTCGGGGAGGACGGTAAGCTGTGGGGAGCAGGTGAGCCTCCAGGAACAGGGTTGAGAAACACTCCTCTAGACAAAACATCCCCTACGATGGTCAGCTACGCTATGATCTGGCATGTTGGCCAGCTTGTACATAGTGGTGGTCCACGTCGGTTACTTGCAGTGAGCGTGTAAACACAGGTTCATCAGATTGGTCTGAATGAACTGCTGTAAATGTGACCAGTGATGTTCTTAACTATTTGTAATACTTTTTTTTTTTTTTGTCACACATAATTGAAAACATGACAAAACACCCTAATCGTGAAAAAATATCAGCAGTAAAACTGCTGACCACTGAGAACAAGCTCTATACCGGCCCACCGCCCACAATGCCGGCTGGCCGTTGCCTTCAAACACTTGCATTGTGGCCGTGAAATTATCTTTGAGTCTGAAAAACTCACAGTCAGTTTGTTTTTTTCTGGCATTATATGTTTGCAATTCCATTTTCCTCCCACAGACATTAGTGTATAGGGTTTGCAGCAGCAGTTACCTTGGGGAGAAATCACAGCCCAGCCTGTGCTTTCAAAAAACAGCCTTGTAAGCAGATATTATAGTGCATAAGGGACATTAGTATGAAATTCCCTCCATTGTTGTACTCTGGGACAAAAGTCGTTTAGAAACATGAGCAGTATTTACCATTTAAAAGTGTGTATTAGGGTTTGGAGCTTATTGAGTGCATTTGAACTTATAAGTTGGGTTGAATTATGATTGTTTCTCCCTCCATTCTGGACGGAATGACCCATTCACATGTATTAAAACACTCCGTTTTAACGTTTAGAACGTTTAGAACTCGGAATCATGTTGGAAAATGGAGTGTTTTTGAGCTGAAAATGCAATTATTACTCATTTCTGTAGTTTTTTATCAGTATCAGTATTAACCCTTCAGGACTTTTATTCTGAAATGTAAACTCTGTGAGTAAAGAAAGAGAGCAAACAGCCCCTCCCTTCTCATTTTCCTCTATAACCCAATATCTGGATCAGTGATGTCATCGGGCCCGCCCCCTCTCTCTGATCAGTCAGAGTCTGTATGCAGGTTGATCATGTTCACGTGGACAGAGCAGTAAACATGGACTAGAAGCTCCTTTGATGTTTAAACTGGGATTTAATTCAGTTGGAAAAGAGTGAATTCTAGCTGTTTTCTGAGCTGAATCACTCTCTGATAGAAGTTATGCAGCCTAGAAAACAACATTTAACAGCCTGGAAAATGCAGATCTTTGGTTCTAAGTTAAAGAGGTTAGAATATAACACCCAAGGAACTCTTTCCAAAATCTTAAATTGCACTGAAAATAAATCCCACCAACAGATGGAAAGAACATTCTAGCATTCATGCGTTACAGAGGGACAAACCACACAACGTCAGCAAATTGCAGATAACGTCTCTCTCCTGAGTGGAGAAATGTCAGTACTGCCTGCGAGGCCCTCTCCCTTACACCTCATAAAATTCCAGAAAAAAGGAAAAGCCCAAAAAAACAACATTAAAAATACCCTCCCAAAGGTGGCCTCACGCACATCAGCACAATCCCCACAGTCCACTGAACATGGAGTACTGTACCGGTGCCTTACAAACACACTGTACTTACAAACACTGGTACTTGTACCGTGGTGGTGGATGGAACAAAACATCTGAAGAGCTTACAGAAAGTTCTTACACTGTACATCGCAAGAAGGAGATGTTGGACTGGAATATGTCAATGATTACAAAATTAAAGTGAATGGAAAAGCTTATTGGAGGAAAACTAGTTCCCTGTTGGGCCTCTGGCCTGGATGCAAGATGAGACATGGTTGGTGATGGAGGTGCAGGTTCCGTACTGCATCCTGCAGCACATTAACCCGCAGATGCTGCACCTGTAGATCCTGCCCACTCGTAGGTTGCTGAAGCAGGCGTCCGGCTGCTCCCATACATGCTCAGTAAAACTGGTCATGAAGGTCAAGGAAGTGTTGCAGCCTGGTAAAGTCATTCCTGCTGAAAAGCCCTGCTATTAGAGGTGACCTGAGTGGCTCCAGGATGTCCTGCACGTATCGCTGAGCTGTTACCGTCCCTCATTTCACTATTAGGGGTGAGCGACTGTCGAATGTGACGGTTCCCCAGATCGTCACACCAGTAGATGGGACAGTGTGTCACTCCACAGCAAAGGCAGGACTGAAGCCTCACCACAAGTCCTCCATGCTCAAACGTGACCGTCGTCGGGTCCCAAACTAAAGACGGGTCAGCTAAAGACGATACAGCTTCACTCTGCAGCACTTCAGGTTTCTCGTTCACGACACCACAAGCGAAGGTGACGGTGGCTTTTTCAGAGCGGTCTAGATGGTGGTAGTTTGTCCAATCGACCGTCCTGCTTCTATCTGTCCAATGATGTCCCCTCTTAAAGCCTATCAACTGGACGAAATGTCTTCGAATGTGTCAAAGGGGCGTGTCTTGCAGTCAGCGAGGTCATCAGGAGGTACACTACCCAAAAGTAGCCCGAGAGCCTTTTTTTAGGGCAGAAGAGAAGCACTTTTACACCCTGCAGACATGCACAGCTTCACTGTTGGGTTTGGATAGTGAATAAAATGACTTACACTCGTGTAGTCATGGCAACACATGATTACTTTCTCCACCACTGTAAAGAAATCAGTAAGTGCGTAAGCTTCTCAGCAGCGAGCCATTTCATACCAAACCCAGTTCTGAATGATTGTATTTGCCTGTCAGGGTTTACATGTCAGGTTGGAGTGGAAATAAAGAACCTTAGATTCCCTCTTAAAGCCCGGTTGTGTGCATTACATGTAAGTGCACTACTTTCACTGTCCCACCATAAAGTAAACAGCTGGAATCTAGACAGGATGTCTGCCAACAGCGCAAACCCAGTGCTGGGTTTTAACCTTAAGGCTTGAGTTTAGAACATGCCTCCTGGCTCTTACGTAGAAGCACAAATTGGCCCCACATTGGGTTGTGCTCTCAAAGGGGTTTTCCTATAAAACTGAAATGTGGGACCACCCATTTTGGGTTTTACCTATAAGACGGAAGTCAAGGACAGCCTGTTTTGTCTTTTTACCTGTGAGACCATTTTGGGATGACTGAAAACTGAGCCCCTATTTTATATTTATACATACACCTATTTTAGGTTTTACCCTTAATACTAGACCACTAATTTTGAGTTTTACCAAAAAGACAGAAGTCTTAGAGCACTTGTTTTAGGTCTTACCCACAAGTCTAAAGTCTGAGACCACCCATTTAAGGTTTTACCCATACGACTGAAATTTGAGTCCACCTGTTTAAATTTTTACCCATAAGATTAAAGTCTGAGACGGCTCTTTTTAGGTTTAAATACTAAGACTACAGTCTAAGACCACCCATTTAAGGTCTTCCCTCTAAGACTAAAAGCTGAGGCAACCCATTTAACGTTTTAGCCATAAAACTGAAATTTGAGGCCATTTGTTTCAATTTTTACCCCTAAGACTAAAGTCTGAGACCACTTGATTTAGGTCTAACTCATAAGACTAAAGTCCAGGACCACCCATTTAAGCTTTTACCCTTAAGACTACAGTCTGAGACCATTCATGTTAGGTTTTACCTTTTGTTTTTAGGTTTTATCTTTAAGACTAAACTTTGGGACAGCCGTTTTTGGGTTTTATCTATAAGACTAAACTTTGGGACAGACCTTTTTGGGTTTTATCTATAAGACTAAATTTTAGCACAGACCGTTTTGGGTTTTATCTATAAGACTAAATTTTAGGACAGACCTTTTTGGGTTTTATCTATAAGACTAAATTTTGGGACAGACCTTTTTGGGTTTTATCTATAAGACTAAATTTTAGGACAAACCTTTTTGGGTTTTATCTATAAGACTAAATTTTAGGACAGACCGTTTTGGGTTTTATCTATAAGACTAAATTTTAGGACAGACCTTTTTGGGTTTTATCTATAAGACTAAATGTTAGGACAAACCTTTTTAGGTATAACCCAGAAATCTAAAGCTTAGGACAACTCATTTCGGTCATATATAGAACCCTGAAGACTGAACCCATCTCTGGGTTTGACCCACAGAACCATGGAGAACGGACCCCAGTTTATAATTGACTCTGAGGCAGCCTCGGGTGGCTTTGGCCCAGAACGCTGAAGTGTGGAATGACATCACTTGCTGTTCAGAGATGCTAAACGCTACACCCTCCAAGAGCAAAGAGGTTCCAGCCATCTATTATCACGTCCTGCCATACGAAGTGAGTTATTACGATGTTATTTCTTTCCCCTGTATCGCCCCTCGTCCCCATGTCAACACGTTTTAATGGGTCCTTCTCTTTCGGAGGCCTTGTTGTGTTACTGCTGCCCTTTGTGCTGCCGCTGTTCTGAATTAAAGGCCGGACTCGCTCTCAGCATGTTGAAATAACATTTTATTTTTGTTTTTTCTTGGCCCGTTCGCTCCCTCCGGTTCTTTGAGAAAGCTTTGAGAATTACGCCGAAACTTTATACCTGTCGTTTTAAGAGAATCCAATGTGCATTCCTTCCCAAGTCCTTGGTGGTCTGGCCTTGTGACGGTCTCTGCTCCACACTCCGCTGGCGTCTGCTGCAGCAACACATGGTAATTATTAGATGAAGAAAAGATTACGGATCCTTTTTTCCATTTAAGTCATAACAGAGTAGGTAATGGCTCACCCCATGTGAACGTTTTCCTCCTCTGTCCAACACGCCTTCTGACATAATCTGTCTTCCTTCCTTCAAATGAGGCATGGGAAATTATTTCTGAATGACAACTTTCGACATGTTTGGCCAGATGACTGTGTGTGTGTGTGTGTGTGTGTGTGTGTGTGTGTGTGTGTGTGTGTGTGTGTGTGTGTGTGACTCCAGCCTGAATCTCAATCAGTTACTGATACAAAAACGTATAACACTGCATTTCTCTGTCTGTCCGTTCATCTGTCCATCCGGCTCTGTATGTCTGTCCATCTAGCCATCTTTTCGTGTGTCTGTTTGGCTGTCCGTCTCTCCCTCTGTCTGTGTGTCCATCCATCCGTCTTTGTGTGCCTTACTGTCCACCTGTCTGTCTGTCCATCTGTCTGTCCTTCCCTGTCTGTCTATCTTCCTCTTCTCTGGGTCTGTCCGTCCTCTGCCTGTCTTTTCTGTGTGTCCCCTCCCCTCTGTGTATACTTGTATCTTTCTTTCTTTCTTTCTTTCTTTCTCTTTCTTCTTTCTTTCTTTCTTTCTTTCTTTCTTTCTTTCTTTCTTTCTTTCTTTCTTTCATTCTTTTCTTTCTTTCTTTCTGTCTTTCTTTCTTCTTTTAGCTAGAGGTATTATTGTGTGTGTGTGTGTGTGTGTGTGTGTTTGTGTTTGTGATGAATTTATGATGAGTTTTCCTCTTATTTCCTGTGTTTAAATCTGGGAACCCTGTCTCAAACACACACACACACACACACACACACACACACACACACACACACACACACACACACACACACACACACACATCAGTACTACACTGTCTTCTCCATCTGTACTCTCTGAATCTCCCCTATTTGGGCTTGAAGTCTGATACCTTATCTGCTTCAGCTTTGAGGTGTGGGTGTGTGTGTGTGTGTGTGTGTGTGTGTGTGTCCTCCCTCAGTGCTACACTAAGTGAGTAAACTGCGTATCATGACGAATCGTACAGGAATGTAAGTGATGGCCCGGAGCAGTTGTGTCCATCTAAAACCCTGGCGAACCTCTGTCATACGGTGTCACTGAAGCTGCGTTTAAGTGTGTGTTTAAAGAGGACACACACTTTGGGCTGCTTCTGCTGGCTCTGGAGCGGCCCACATATGGAGGACAGACGAGCACGGAGTATCAGTTTCTGTCTGACAGTGTAACAGAACAGTGTGTGGGTTAGTCAGTGGAGAAGAGTGGAGATAAATCACATTTCCACTCCTCCGTCCAGTACTGGAGAGCCGATCACACATCACTGAGTAATAAATACTTCTGAATGAAACACGTGATTATGCGGAGAGCTGGTGTTACAGGACATGTGTTCTATCAAATCATACGTCTACAATGGGCGCAGTAATGAAGCTTTGAGTAGACGGAGTATAGAGGTGTTGAGGAGACGGAGGTGGAATGATCGGTCATTGAAGAGATGGAGTGGAGTAATGGAGGGTGTTGAGGAGATGGGATATAGTAATAGGGCATTATGTGACATTGAGGAGTAAGGGTGGAGTAATGGGGGTGTTGAGAGATGGGTGGAGTATTGGGGGGTAAGGAGGGAGATGGGGTGAAATGATGGGGCATTGAAGAGATGGAGGAGTAATGGAGGGTGTTGAGGATAGGTATAGTAATAGGGCATTATGGAAAGGGAGGTGTTGTAATGCAACATTGAGGAGTAAGGGTGGAGTAATGGGGGTGATGAGGAGATGGGGTGGAGTAATGGGGGCATTGAGGAGATGGGGTGGAGGAATGGGGGCATTGAGAGATGGGGAGGAGTAATGGGGCATTGAAGAGATGGGGTGTAATGGGGCATTGAGGAGATGGGGTGGAGCAATGGGGCATTTAGGAGCTGGGGTGTAATGGGGCATTGGTGAGATGTGAGGAGTAAACGGAGGCTGAGATTGGGTGAGTGTGGATGGAGCTGTGAAGCATCAATGAAACAGGGTATACATGGGTGGGGTAATGAGGTGTTGAGGAAGTGGAGTGATTGGCGGAGGATCAGCATCAGAGATAAAAGTCCCAGTGAGTTCACCTACACTGGAAGAGCTGGCCGTGATGTGGGTACGACCTTGCCTTGTAGAACCTTTGACGTTCTCCGAAAACCGAACTTCACGCCTTTCCTTTCTGCCTGCTGCACTACCGATTTATTTGTGTCGCAAATATACATCGATAATGAGTTTGAGGACGATGTTTCGTAAATGCATTACTGATATTTGATCGGATGAAAATTAAATAGTAGCGTAGTTTGACGGACGAACCTGAAGCTGCAGCGCTTACCCACGAGGCAACGCCCGCCCAGCATCGCCACGGAAACGTCCCGCCATTTTCTGGAGAGGAGGCCGCGGGATAAAGTCGGCGGCTTTCTTTCGCTTTGTGATCCACAGTCCAGCGCTCAGCGACTCGTAGGCAAAGGGGCTTCGCCGAGGGGCTGATGAATGTGAATCGGCTTGCGTTCGGCGAGCGATTCAGCCTCATTACGAGAAGTCATTTTGTGCAGGTTGTTGAACTGAATGAAGCGCATTGGATCGAATTGAGTTTCCAGGGCGGCGAGCGTTAGACGCATTGTAGCGTCTGTCTGTAAGCACTGAAAGTTTGAAAGAAAACATTCATTTCAGAGATTGGATGCATTGTGCATGTGTGTGCGTGTGTGTGTGTGTGTGTGCGTGTGTGTGTGTGTGTGTGTGTGTGTGTGTGTGATAATGCATTAGTCCAGACAAAGAGCCTATCTCGCACAGGTCTCGGAAAGAAATACGGATATTAACGGCGCGGAGGAGGACGGTGGGGGACAGAGTGTAGCTTTTCTTCCCTCCCTCTGCTTTGTGCTCTTCACCAGCGTTTAGGCTGAATATGTGTACGAACACACTCATAATGCCCTATTGATTAGCGCTGTTGACACAGCGTGTGAATAGGTGACACACTGTACTTGTGCATTGTTTACATATGTTCATTTCTCACTCTATTGCTTTGGGTTATAGATCGCCGATTCATCTCGGAACATGTTCCTGCATTGTTGTACTTTTCTTTTGAGAATCCGAGCATCAGACGCGAGCGGCAGAAATAAGCTATGTGTATATTTGTGCTTTCAACCGTATTACGGTGACGCTCTCTGGGGATCGGTGAAAGTTGCCTCAGAATAATGACGACTGTTGATTTGTTTACTTGTTTAGTGCTGAATATTCCTGCTGCTCGTGAGCCTCCGTGGTCCCAGTGAGTGTGTGTGGGTGTGTATATATATACAGTATATATCCACATGTTCATAACATATATTATGCACCAAGCTCGCTTCCAGATATCTCCTGGATCTCCTCATCTGCTCCTCCTGGAGGCCTCCATCCAGCACAGGTTCAATTCCAATGGCAGCACACACCTGACTTACCAGCAGGAGCGATGAGACTATAAATGATATTGATTCATGAGCAGAACTTTGGAGATGTTTAATGAACACAGTGATGGAAACCACAACCTCCTTGCAGGAATGCACAGTGTTTATTCTGATATCAGTGTTTTACAATAAACACACAGTAAAACCTTCACACAGTACTCTTTATATTTATATATAAGGAAACATTTTTATTGCTATATATGCGTGTCACTGTTTATTATTATTAATCATCATCATCATCATTTATAAAATAAACGCCACAGCCCAACGCCACACACATCACTTTATTGATCTCTTCATTCAGATGGGTCGCACCAAGATCAGCTGCCAGCCGTAGAGAGCGCTAAAGACCTTTCTGACATTGTGAGAGTTACAGTGTAGTTTTGTGTCGTGGTTCTGTGCCCTGTTTACACACATGCCCACACTCTCCCCCGTCAGGCGGCACCACAGCTCATGCGCCACATGCAGAGGCCTCCTGCTCCCTGCTCTAAATTCACACTGGCTGGAGATGAGGGGCATCCTGCAGAGAGAGAGAGAGAGAGAGAGAGAGAGAGAGAGAGAGAGAGAGATAGAGAGGGGGCAGAGAGGGGGTAGGCAAAAAGAGAGAGAGAGAGAGAGAGAGAGAGGAGAGAGAGAGAGAGAGAGAGGAAGAGAGAGAGAGAGACAGAGAGAGAAAGACAGAGAGAGGAAGGAGAGGGGATAGGCAGAAAGAGAGAGAGAGAGAGAGAGAGAGAGAGAGAGAGAGAGAGAGAGAGAGAGGGGGGGAGATGCAGAAAGAGAGAGAGAGAGAGAGAGAGAGAGAGAGAGAGAGAGAGAGAGGCGACATTGACTCACCCTAAGTGTTGCTCCTGAAGGGGTGGAGCTTTTACTGCTTCACAGCACACCCGTGTCACTGCACCCTCACACTACATATGCTACACACTCACACACACACACACACACACACACAACACACACACACACACACACACACACTAGCCCAGCACATGGGTTTCTACAGAGGGCGGATGATGGGGAAGGTGACAGGGTCAACAGAAATTTTAGACTGCAAGTGGATGTGGAGAGAGAGAGAGAGAGAGAGAGAGAGAGAGAGAGAGAGAGAGAGAGAGAATAAATAGGGGCTGTAGATTAATATAGTTACATTATTTAAATCATTATTAAATCAAAGTCATATTAAAATATTCGTATCAACCTTACTTCAGACTGTTCAGCATGACGACTGGCGTTTAAATAAAAATAAATAAATATAATATACACACACACACAAAAAAACACACAGTAGTGCATCTCTGAAAAGCCTGGTCCATGATCATACTATCTAAAAAGGTAAACTGTCATATAAAGTGTGTGTGTGTGTGTGTGTGTGTGTGTGTCTGTGTGTGTGTGTCTGTGTGTGTGTGTGTGTGTGTGTGTGTGTGTTTCAAAATATATTTACACTGGCTTTGCTTCTTTCCTCAAGTTCACTGTAAGAGTTAGATTATTCATTCAGGTGCAGTGACAGTGTGTCTGTGTGTGTGTGTGTGTGTGTGTCTTCAACCTCAGGCGAGAGAGAAAGTTTTGCCTGTTTCTGACACTGGGGATGAGCTGGGAGTGGATGTAGTGAGGCATGGAGCGTGTCAGAATCTGTCACTGCCAATGTCTGTGGACCACCCAGGGGCTGGGCACACACTCACTCACTCACACACACACACACACACAACCAGACATTGTCCATACAGTCCAAATCACCAAATCCACACATAGGATAGAGGGAAGCAAAGAATGGATAGTTCAGACATATACACACACACACACACACACACACACATATTATTGAATATTATTATTACACATTGAATAGCTGACACACACACAGTCATTCAGACATACAACTACATCCCAAAGCCCCTGTAGAGCAGAAGAAAGTTAGAAAGTGTACTTTAATTGCTTATACCATTTTGCAACTGCTTTGCTGTGTGTGTGTGTGTGTGTGTGTGTGTGTGTGTGTGTGTGTGTGTGTGTGAGTTATGGGGTTTAGTTATTATGAACAGATGAGAGGCTGTTTCAGCCTGGAGCAGAGAGGGTTAAGGGTCTTGTTCAAAGGCTGCAGTCCGAAACCTACAACCATGCTCCAGAGCCACTGTCTGTCTGTCTGTCTGTCTGTCTGTCTGTCTGTCTGTCTGCTCATTTGTTGCCTGCTACTTTGTTTACCCATCTGTCCATTAGTCTGTCTATCTTTGTCAGTAGGTCTGTATCTTTCTGTTTGTCTATCTTTCAGTCACTACACCTCTGCCTGTAAAGCCGCCTGTCTGTCTGTCCGCCTGTCTGTCTGTCTCGTATCAGTCTGTCTGTGCATATGTGTGTCTGTCTGCTTGTTCGTCTGCTTGTCTGTCTGTTCGTATACCCGTCTGCCTGTCTTCTGTCTGTGTATCTGTCTGCCGTCTGTCTGTGTATCTCGTGTATTCGTGTGTAAGGTCTGTCTTCGCCTGCTCTGTATCTGTATATTTTAACATCTCCACTGATCAGTGTCGTACCCATCTGCCCCCATCGCCCAGTTCTGAAATACCTTGACCTATTTTACATAGTTCATTCTTATGCACAATCCAATGTAATTGGACAGATCGCATTACGAGTTAGACGCAGAGCCAATGCGCCAGAAACAGGAAACACACTTGCAATTGATTGGTATCGATCGATTAGCATTTCGCGTATAACCGTGCGTAAAATGATGGACCTGGTTCCGCCGGGCCAAGGTGATTTTGTTGTTCGCAAGGTCTCTTTCCCTTTCTCTCGCGGGTCACACGCTGCTGTGAAGGTCGGAGACGCCACCACGGTTAATTCCTTATATTCACAGCATTTTAAATGCGATAATTCCTGCACGACATGCCCTGAATTCAACACAACGTTACACGGCGGAGTTTGTCAGTTCTGGTGTCATAGAAGTTAATAATTCATACTATTTACAGAGCAGAGCTCCGGCAGATTCAGCTGCTGAAGGAAGGACAAAGACGAGGGCCTTAATGTAACTCAGCTCACAGTAACAGAACCTTCGGCGCCTCCGGTGTTGACATTTAGGTCTCACATTAAGTGGGGAATCGTTTAATAGGCAGAGCAGGATTTGACTCTGTCTGGTCGTGTTTCTGCATCACGAGGTTATGGATACGTTTTCTTACTGTAATTGAAATGTGACCATAACAGACAAGATCTACAAATCCTACGTCTAAGAAACAATAAATAAATAAATAAATATCTGCCACGGAAAGTGTGAAGTTTGACCTCCAGAACTCCCGATTCCAATTTTCTGGGAAGTTTTTGTAGTTTGATGTACTTTTAGTCACTTTTTTTGTCTTCATTCGAGATGGAAATATTATTTTTGATCAAATCGGTCCAAAATTTTTGATCATCCAGACTGTTTTTCAGCTGAAAAAGGCCATAATTGTTTCTTTGTTATTTGTAATGATTTGTTTGACAGGGACATTTATGACAATAGGTTGTTCAAAATACTTGACAGACGTCCAAATAAAGTAAAAACAAGCTGATATCCGGAAAATTGTATTTTTGTTTGTGTATGTATTAGAATAAAAGGACTTTTATTCTGAAATTTGGACTCTGCGTGAGCAAAAAATATGGGCGAACAGCCCCCTCACTGATCAGTCAGAGTCTGTATGCAGGTCGAATCTGTACACGTGGACACGTGGGGAATTCTATCAGTTTTACGAGATGAATTATCACTTCTCGATAATTGGTCCTTAATGATGATCACAGCGTCTTTAGTGTGTTATGTTGTGTATTATGTCTGTAGGTTACTCTGATCCTGAGATATGAAGCCTAGAAGACCGCAGTAACTGCCCGTAAAGTGCGGATCTCGGGATGTAATATATGGTTAATAAGCAGAGCAGGATTGGACTCTGTCTGGTCGTGTTTCTGTATTATGAGGTTACGGATACATTTTCTTACTGTAATTGAAATGTGATCATAACAGACCGGCTCTACAATTCTATCTATCCGTCTGTCTGTCTATCTTTCCGTCTGTCTATGCGAAATGGGACAAAATCACACTTTTGTGCACAAAAAAGGAAGGAATCTGTCAGTGAAAGTGTGCTGGGGTGAAATCGCTCAAGTCGGGCCAAGGCTAATTCACTTCACTTCTGCCTGCTTAAATGGAAAGCAGGAGAGCACGGCTGGCTTTCGGAGCTGTGAAATACACTCGCTGACGTTGGGGCCACGGCTCCCAGCCTTGTTAAATTTTTATTGTATCAAGGTGGAGTCCTGTCTGCGTACCTCATTACACGAGCTGCCGAACTACGGGCAGACCTTCGCAGCCAAAAGGGGGAGAAAACAAACATGTAGACGTTGAGATTTTCAGCTACAGCACTGACCACCAGGGCCCCCCCCCGGCTCCCCCCGGCTCCCCCCACAGGCCGTTTGGACTCCGGAGACGTTTTATTTTTTCCCAGTCTGCTCAGATGTGAGCTGACCTTCAAATTGGAAAGGATATATTTTCTGCCCAGGGATGTCTCGCCCACTCTTTGATGATGTCTGTGCCCAGCTTTGTGAGATGTTCTCACTTTTAACCCAACAAAATGCTGACATGATGGACATTCCCTGCAGGGGTGTGTAAAGGTTCTTCTTCTCGGGTCGGCAAACCTTTGATTAAGTCTGTTTATTGATCTTTCACGTCCTCTTTTGGACATTTGTTTATTGCGGTGTTTACCTGTCCACAGCAGATGATCAGATTTGGGCTTTAGTAAGAGACTCTGAAAGTCAGAGCGCAGTGTGATTGGACATCTCTCTGGACTTTGTGTTGGATTTTGCATTTGGAGTTTGGTTTTTGAGGGTGTGCTCTCCGTTACGTTGTTCCCGATTTGACTCGTTATGTATCTACAGGAAGAACCACCATCAATGATTTCTCAAACTTATGACCTCACTGTTTATCGCATTCAAGGGATGATCCCAGATCCTTCATGTCGCTGGTGCGTGTCTTCACTGTGTTATGGTAACCAGTACAGTGTGCAGTATGTCAATAAGACCATCTCGTTTCCCAGACGCGAAAACCTGATATATATGTTTAAATGTAATTAATATAAAATGTATGATTATTTAATTTGAATTAAATAACATTAAATAACATTAAACACATTAAAGCTTTTTGATAATTTAATTCAAATTAAATAATCATACATTTTATATTCATTACATTTAAACACATATTTCAGGTTTTTTTGTTTTAAAGTTGACACTGTAATTAGTCATTCTGGATTCTGGTTTTCATGATCTATGAGCCAAACTGATCAACAGTAAAATAAAAAAGGCCTGAAATGTTAATTTACATGTAATTAATATAAAATATGACCATTTAACTTTTTGAATGAAATTTTGATGAATATTTTAAACGAATTCTAACCAACATATTTTTGTTGAAGGGCAGGATCCATAAATGAGGTAACTGACAAGCTGATTGGCTCTTTTTGTTGAGGGATCGTCCGTAAACAGATTTTTCAGGCCAGGTGAGAAAAAGGCCGGGAGTCTCCTGTATTTTAGTTACATTTTTTCTTTCAGAAAAATGTAAAAGTAAATTAAAAAATGTCTTTTCCCCAGTGCTCCCAGTGAGACCAGTAAGACCAGTGACTTCACTTCCACCCAGCAGCCACCTGAGCGCTCCAGCTCAGGACTATCCTCTCACCTGTGTTACAGTGACCCGGTCACTGTACCGCACACACACGCACACACACACACACACACACACACACACACACTGCAGTCAGTAGGAGCTGATTTAGAGACTTTTAATTTGTAGTCTGTAACTCTGCTCAGGTGAGCGCAGGTAACCGCTGTGCGTGTGCGCGTGCGCACTGCTCGAGTGAGCTACGCGTGCACGGGCACTGTGCGTGCGTGCGTGCGTGTGTGTGCGCGTGCACGCGCTTGCATGCGCGCGTCTCGAGCGCCCCTGTTCGCGTCTCCGCTCCGAGCTTCTTTTTGGTACAATCCTCGTGCACGCGCGTATGAGTGAACGCTCGAGCTCTATCTGAGCAACCCTCCCTCCCTCTATATCCTTCTCTCTCATCTCTCTCTCCCATCTCTCTCCCTACCTTCTCTCTCTCTCTCTGTCTATCTCTCTCCCTCCCCTCTCTCTCTCTCTGTGTCTATCTCTCTCTCTCTCTCTCTCTCCCTCTCTCTCCCTCCCTTCTCTCTCTCTCTCTCTCTCTCTCTCTCTCTCTCCTGCTGCAGGAGCAGACAGTGTCTCGCGCTGATCGCTGCGGTCTGTGTGTGTGTGTGTGTGTTTGTTCTCGCGGCCGCTGCGCGCGCTCAACTTTCTCTCGTGCGTTTGTATCAGTGATGAAGATGATGGAGCAGAACAACAGCAGCAGCAGCAGCAGGTAGGAGCCCTCTGTGTGTGTGTGTGTGTGTGTGTGTGTGCGTGAATGCATACGTACATGCGTGTGTGTGTGTGTGTGTGTGTGTGTGTGTGTGTGTATATACACACACATACAAATGCGCGTGCACGAGTGTATTAATTAAATTATGATTCCCCCGTGACTGAGCTGAGCTGGAAGTTATCAGCCTGGCTGCTTTGTGTGTGTGTGTGTGTGTGTGTGTGTGTGTGTGTGTGTGTGTGTGTGAGAGAGAGAGAGAGAGAGAGAGCTGTACTGAGTTCCATGCTCTGAACTGGACCAGCAGCAACTGTCCTAAAGTCCTGAACTGAACTGAGAAGGGGGGTCTTTAATTCCACTCCCTATAATAGCCCCCAATGCCCCCCTGTAACTTTATAAACACACTAACTGCCCCTTCTCTCAGAACAACCCCGACAACCCTGCCACTCTAACACAACCTGGGTTTGTGGGAATGATCAGCTGGAGCTGTAATATAATGTTCATCTGAGTGTTTGGGCTTGTTTGTAGTGTGTGTGTGTGTGTGTGTGTGTGTGTGTGTGTGTGTACTCGTGGTGCAGCAGTTTGTTTGTACTTGTTTGTTGGTATTTGTGTTAACACTGTATAGTGTATTTGTGTGTGAGTGTATGTATCCACTCCAGTGAATCCCCTGTAAATGTGGGTCTGTTGTATCCAGTGCGCTGGTTGCATTGAGGTGAACAAGGTGTATTGTGTTGGTGTTGGTTCTTCGTGGCTCTACTTTGAGACTTTGAGAACCTCTTAATGCTCTATTAATCATAAATGTATAGTCTTACATACGTTGCAGTGAGACGACTGTATTCCCCTGTATTCGCTCGGTTGTTGTCAGTGGGGTTACCAGCCTTTCCGCTTGTTTGATTCATTCCATTTTTTAGATGGTAGTTGTTTCGGGTGTGTTTGTCTGCCGGCTTGAGTCGATGTGGTGCTGCTTCTTTTATGGTTCTACTTTGAGAACCTTCACAGCCTAACCCTGTAACCGGAGCACCTACAGACTACACCTTCACCCACACACATGGCAGTGACTGATATTCTTGCTGTTGATTTGAGAAACATTGAATGCACAGGCAGCAACTTTCACCTTTTGTTTATTCGTCGCTGTCCAGTGGAAACACGGATGTCCACTAAATGGGAGCACAGAGGACAGAGCAGCAATGTGCTTTAAACAATAACAATATACAATGTCTAGTGTGTGAGTGTGTGCATGGATCCATGGTATGCACTCGGTTCCAGGGAGGTGAATGACGTGTACTGTGTTGGGTTGGTGTGGTCTGACTGTACCTGGAGAACCTTGGAGAACGTAATGTGATCTGAGCACCTTTAACTCACGATCCAAACATCAGCTTCAGAATTCCTGTGTATTTGTTTATATTTATTATTTTTAAGTGTTAGTGTGTGTGTTTATCCACTGTGTTCACTCCAGTGTGAGTGAGGGGGGTTCTGAGCAGGGGTAGGAGAGGGGTAGGAGAGGGGTAGGAGAGGGGTAGGAGAGGGGTAGGAGCGGGGTAGGAGAGGGTAGATGATCAGCCTGGCAGCCTCAGCTGTACTTTGAGAAAACCCACAACTGAATATGAGCATCAGAGTCAAATATGCAGCTCCATCTTGTGTGTGTGTGTGTGTGTGTTTATTCTCTCGGTTGGTTCCACTGTGAGCTCTATGGTTCTACTTGGAGAGCCCAATACAACCTGAGCACCTTTATCTCACGATCAGATCGGCAGCTTCAACATTCCCACACGTTCTGTATTTTCCTTTGTTTCTTTTTGTCTTTTTCTATAAAAATATCACTGTTTTTGTCAGTAAACCTCCCGGAGACCCCGTTTACTCCCAGCAGCGAGTCCAGCTTTTCCCCAAAGCCCCCGGAAAGGCCGAACACAGCATGTTTGAAGGAGGGAGAGAAGTACAGGCGCATACCTCAGGGTTGTATGAACAAAGTGTGGGTATTGTACAGCACACACACACACCCCGAGCTGGAGCGCAGTGTATGGCAGCAGTGGTATCAGCATGTACTGTAATTGCGCTGAAAGCTGAAGCTGACGATAGTGACTGCTGACAGATTCCTGGATCATCCTGAGCAGGCTTTTGTTTGAACTTCAAGCAGGCCGGACTGTGGAAAGGTCACTGTGGCGCAGAGAAGCACCGCGTTTTTCCTCAAATCGGGATTTTTCCTGTTGTAATGCGCGCTGAAGGACATGAGGTTGTCTTCCTGAACATTTCTACCTGGAGTTTGAGATTTGGGCAGGACAGTCCAGAAACGAGTATTATAGATATGGGGATGGATACGTTGTTGTTTCCAGAGCAGCATGTAGTCAAAACAGCGTAAACGAGTGTATTATTGTCAATGCATTAAAACAGTAACAACAACAGAAATGACAATAACGGCCACAACAGTGAATAAAGATAATAATTAAAATAAAGATACAAAGAAATGAATTTATGAAATGTATTTATACGTAAATACACAGACACTCTACTGATACAGAGTAACTTACTGTACGTAGTGAACAGTGAGGTACGGTGTATATTATCGGCGTATGATTAGTGTGTGTCGGAGGAGCATTTGTGATTGCACTTGTGAGAACCTCTTATCTCCGAATCAGATCTACATGAGAAGGATAAACCTTTTCAACGTCAGTTTAAATACTTAAATTCAGGTCATTTTGGAGCATTTCTATTGGTCCGTCAAGAAAGTCACAATGTAAGGGACAACTTGGGTATATATATATACACAATATAACTGCACATATGTGTGTATACTGTATATGTACTAACTGTATATATACCCTTCTGTGTAATTTTCCCAATTCAATTACAGTTTGAGTATTTAGTGTAATTAAGTACTCTCTCTCTCTCTCTCTCTCTCTCTCTCTCTCTCTCTCTCTCTCTCAGGATACAGTGTATGTGTATTAAATTACACGTACAGTTGTATTGTCGACAGTGTAACATTAAATAGTGTTGATGAACACGTTCATACATTTACACTGAGAGACAAATGGGTTTGAAGGGATGTGGGCGGGACATATTTATGGGGGGGGGGTGCCTCTCTCCCATGATTATCAGTAATTGTTACAGAATGTACTTTCTCTCCAATATACTGTATATAAGTGTATTAAATTACATATACATTTGTGTTTCCTCACCGTGTGTGTGTGTGTGTGTGTGTGTGTGTGTGTGTGTGTTGTGGGTCATATAAATCTTACGTGAGGTCGTAATCAATTTGCAATGCTGCCTAGTGCTAGAACTTGATCCATGTATGGCCTAGAAAGGAAAAAAAATCTGATTTTATTATTTCACATTAACTCCGGAGTGATTGATAGGACGACCCTGCGAGTCTGAAGTGTCATTTGTATCGTGACAGAAGCTGGGATGTTTTTAAAGGGCCCGGTGTGTGTGTGGTAAGGAGTGTGAACGGGGTGATTCGGAGTTCCGCGTCAGACCAAGCAGCGCGGAGGCATCATTTGTTACGGTAATGATGTTAATGCAGGCTGGTGGAGTGGCCCAGGCTCGCTCTAAAAGCAGAGGGCAGATGCTCTTGGGCAGGGGGCTGTCAGGCTAATGGAGGCTGCTTTTCTCCTCGCAGATTGATTGACAGCTCTGCTCTGAAGTGTGCAGATGTTTGGACAGCACTTGATGGCTCATTTCTTGGCTTGTGCACCTGGGAAAAGGTGGAATTTCACAAGTCTTGATGTTTTTTGGGGTATTTTCATCGATGGACGCTGAAATCTTCAGCATGATTATTCATCTGGGGAGAAATCAGGAGGACGTCGGTGCCTCAGAAGTGTCACGTTATCATCTTGGAACCGGGAAGGTTCCCCTTGAATCTGCTCCTCGTTGTGCTTTTCTTCATCCCACCACACTGTGGGCTGATTCACAAGTTTGTTAAATCCAGCGTACAAGCAATGCTGAAGCTTTCACCACACACACACACACACACACACACACACACACACACACACACACACAGGGTATGTGGTATGGGGTGTAGTGTTTGGAGCAGGCTCATTGCGGCCCAGCCATGCTGAAAGCAGGAGCTGCTCGAGTTCTGGCCACCATACAGCAGCCGACTGGAAGCGCACCGGCGTGAAAGCATATGCCAACTGATAGCCTTGCAACTGGAGAGAGAGTGGCACCTTTCTGCACTCGCTTTTCTTTTGTGTGTGTGTGTGTGTGTGTGTGTGTGTGTGTGTGTGTGTGTGTGTGTGTGTGTGTGTGTGTGTGTGTGTGTGTGTGTTTCTGCTTGTCCGTGATTAAAAGCCCGACCCAGAACCGTGGCTCTGAGCACGTTGGGACCCACTGGCCTTTATAAACACGTTGTGAAGTGCGAGAGGTCAGAGGTGCACAGTGTATTTAACCCGTTAATCCACCGGTGAGGACGGACGTCTACACAAGATAACGTTTCTGTGGAATTTTATTGAATTTTTAAGCCTTTTTGACAAACATTAAATGTCCGTAATTGGAGAAAGGAATTCAGGATCGTGTTCTATAACTAATTAGCATATTATTATTATTATTATTATTATTATTATTATTATTATTATTATTGTTGTTGTTGTTATTGTTATTATTGTTATTATTATTATTATTGTTATTGTTATTATTATTGTTATTATTATTGTTATTATTATTATTATTATTATTATTATTATTATTGTTATGTTTTGTAATGCATTCGTTTGTAGTATATAATGCATCATTGCTGTCATTTTAAACAGTTATTAACACAATTTATTCCAGGTGCATTGGAGCATTTCTATTGGTCCATTAATTATGACCTCCTGATAAAATGTAATGAACTCGCATTTACATGTAAAAAATGGGCAGAAATGAAAAGGATGATAAATGATGACACGATGATGAAATACAACCACATTTATATCGTCAAGCCATCAAATCAACATATGAACAATGAAAATATTTTAATTAAATA
This sequence comes from Acestrorhynchus altus, assembly GCA_034509495.1. Taxonomy (NCBI): domain Eukaryota; kingdom Metazoa; phylum Chordata; class Actinopteri; order Characiformes; family Acestrorhynchidae; genus Acestrorhynchus; species Acestrorhynchus altus. The sequence goes on along the minus strand of CM067506.1, from coordinate 37,230,849 downwards.
TTCAGGATGATGATACGGCAGATTACAGGCCATTTATTCATTTGTTTATTTATTTATTGAATTATATGCAGCACTGAATCAGATGGACCTGCTAACGATGCCTACATTCCTACATTCCTACATGTTGACATGGACAGACCAAGTAAATGGTTTTTAACAGGACGTTCTTGTTTTCTGGTCGCAGTTCTCCACGGTGCCCCATTCGGACACTGTATGGACGCATTCAGCTCCACCAGCAGCTCGTCTGATTTACTTCCGTCATGATTAATTGGATAAACTCGGTGTTGGATGGGAGCTGGGAGTAGAAATGGTTCATTAGACACATTTATACACATTTAATATCTGTTTACCTCAAATATATTGATTATATAATCTCAGGGGCCATCATGTTTTTTTATTCGGCATAATTCATTTTTTCGTGTGTGTGTGAATGTGTGTGTATATATATATATATAAGCAATATTTACACATTTCAACAATTTCTAAAGGCATAAATATGCATATACATATACACATGTTTTGCATATATATGTATGTATGGCATCATTATTAATATATTTTTATATACATCTAATAAAGAATGCAACGCATCACAATTCCCCAAAGGTTTCGTGTTACGTTGTGATATTTTAAACAAAAATACTTTATTATATCCAATTAAAAAATATATAAATTTGAAAAAATCTGTTAAAAAATACAATAAATCCAACTGAGAGTAAAATTGGTTTAAATGGATGTTTTTGCTGCAGCATATTTTAAATTGTAAGCAATGTAATATGTAGAGTTTTGATATTCAGGCTATAAATCACAGCAGCTGGTGCAGTTTTTGAGGTTATGTGTCCCCTTTATGTCTAAAATCCACAATAAACCGAAGCTGCTTTATTGAACTGATTTGAGGAAATTTCAGTGTTACAGTATCGATAGATATGAGCTGATGTTCTCTGGATTGATGGAGCTCCAGCCATTATTTGTGGGATGAGTTGAGGGTGAGGTGCTGATCATCCAACAGCCTTGTCAAGAGTTGGGCAATATGATATTTTATCGAAATCGTGATCATTTTTGTCAATAGATTAAATTAGACGAGGTGCATGTTTAATAAAATCACTCTGTGAGAGCATTTTCATTATTTTTAGAACCTTTTACCTGCAGGTCCAAATATCTAAATATATATTATCAAAATATCTTATTTTACCATATCGCCCACCCCTCCTTTAGTCCCCGAATGCAATCAGGTGCTGACAGCAATGTTCTGAAATCTAGAACTGTGTTCTCTGGAATGATGGTGCTCCAGTACTTTTAGGGTGCTGACCATTGAACATCCTGACCTCACTAATCGTCAATCAAATGCTTCTCTGGACAGTAGAGACAGTTACTCCAACAAAAGCAGGATAAACAGGTGTCCCAATACTTTTGTCCATTTTTGTGTCTATTGGTGTATATATTATATAATATTATTTTTGCATTTTTGTTGTTATTAATTTTGCACACTGGACGGTGGGGTGAGGTTGTGAGTCACTGACCCCTGAGGTTCTGCAAAAATGGAACAAAAGGCACTGATTGAAGGGTTGAATGGTTTGGGTCGGACTATAGGATCCGTAATGACCCTGCAGGAGCTGCATGTTCTGTTATTATAAGACCACGTTAATGTTCATAACACACCATAACTGCCCCCCCACACACACACCCCCACCTGGTGAGTTGTAGCGTGTCCCACCCACCCCTTGGTCTGAACACCTGACTGAACCCGAAGAGTTGAGTCCAGCCTCGTTCCCATTAAAGCTTTTCCCACTTCCTGTTCTCACCGGTGCGTAATCGCTGCTCACTCACCTCTTTAAGTGCTCACGCGCTCGGCCTGTGTGTGTCCCTCCCGACGTTCCCAGACAGGAACTGTATTCCGCCTTTAAAACCTGCCCCCTATCTGCCCCCTTTGACCCTCCTTCTCCTTGATTGCGAAGAAGCCTTTTATTTCAATTTTGTCATTCCAGTTCATGCTCAACTCGGCAGAGCGGTGTGACGGAGGAACACTTCAAAGGGGGATTATACACGCATGCTAGACTGCACACACACACACACACACACACACACACATGCACACTCTGCACTCTGTAGCACATTTGAAGGGTTTAGTTGTCGGCTTACGAGTGTTTCCCCGGTGCAGTTTTCTCCAGTTTTTTTGGTGGGAGGGCTGTAATCATTCCGCAGCCTGGTGCGATCCCGTTTCCCTCATTCTTCTCTGTGCCAAAGAGCAGCAAATTACCTTTCTCTCAGAGCTGCGATGAAAAATTCATGGTCTCCTCCCTTCCCGAGCTCTAAAGGGTGCCATTATGTCAACGTCTAAAAATACTTAACTTCACGTAGGCGCCTCGGCGATGGCCCACGATAAACAAATATGGCTGGAAGGGTAGAAGTCTCGCTCGCAGGCCAGCAACACGTCTCCGATATCTGCGGAAAGAAATATGCTCCGGAGTTAGTGCCGGAAAAGTTGGACGGATCCGCCGTGTTAGGATCGAGCTTATGTCTTTTTTTTTTTTTTTTTATCGTCGTGAAATATGTGCTGTGACCAGAGAGGAAGACAAAGCTGGTGTGAATTCTGTCGAGTGTGAAACAAGGGGGAAAATCACTGCCGGCTTCCAACCGCTCTCCACCTCCAACCTCCGCTGTGTTTCCCGTCCCTCTCTCTCGCTCCTGCTCTTCTGGAGTCCCGAATAAACAGATGCCTCTTCCTTTGTGCAGCCTTTGGAGCAGCCGGGTGTTTGATTCATAGCCTTTTTATTTTGTGTTAAAAGAAGGGCTGCTTATCGGCATGTGATACGATATGTATCACGATAAAGGCATTAGGATTCAATATGTTCAGGTCTGCTGCGATACTGTAAGCTAATTGATTTATCGCAATTTTATTTTCTTAAGGAAAATTGGAATAAAAACTGCGATATGTTTAATAAAAAATATCATCTGATAAAAAAATCATTTGGGGGAAATGACAGTTTTGCTTTACTGTGAGCAAGATGAGATATTACGATATATTTGAGTAAAAATTTATTTTTACTTATTATTGCTCAGGAAAAAATTGTGATTTTCTTATTATTATTTTAATTAATTTAAGAAATTGTGATCTAATTTCATTTTAAAAATGTAAAAAAATGATTATTTAAAAATGTAGGTAACATACAATGACACGATTAAAAATGGCTTTTTTATAGATGTTTTAGGACATTTTTATACCGTATAATGAGACTGTAAGCGATGTTATATTATGATTTAATAACTGTTTTCATACGTGGTATATAAAAATAAAATCTGAGCAGAAGTTAGTTTCTATCTAATCAGAACACGGATCTGAAGAGTAACACTGCTACCTGGTGGTCGGGGTTTAAACAACACAAAATGAACCACTGACTGACACCAGTTGTTACATTCAACTCTAAAAAAAAAATCAGTACAGTTTCTGAGAATCGAGTCGCCTGAATAAAAATACAACTTTTTCATTAATAAATGTTTGTAGTTCAGGGATGTAATATGAGAATAAGATAATTTTGCTGATGTTCATTTAAAATATTTAGAAAATGTAGAAATTGGGTCTGAACTCATCAGGATTATAGATAAAAAAAAATGACGTGTAGGAACGAATGCAGTTAAATGAAATAAAGCAGATTTTTTTAGTTTGTGATATTTAATAAAATATCAACTGCTGTTTGAAGTTCTGAGGCTTTTGCTCAGTGCTGTATCTGTCAGTATTCATACATACATTTAGAAATGATTTCCATGTTTATCAAATTATTTGTAGAGTTATCAGAGCAATACAATTAATAAAATGCAGGTATTTTAGGGTATTGTAGTGTGACAGCTAGAGGTGGGCGATATGATGATAAATTGTGATTTATAAAGATATTTTTATGATATCAAAAAATATTGTCATGCAGACAAAATGTCAGTAAAAATCAGTCGGAGCTGCTGTTTAAATTCGTTCTCATAACTGAGTGATTTTATTCAGTGTGTGCTTCACTATAAACAGAACTACACACACTCTGTAATAAAATGTGCAGTTGGTCAGTGATTTTTAACCTTTATCAATTTTAACCAGTTTCACTTTATTTATTCACTAAAAAATATAAAAGTAGACAATTTAAATATTTTGGGAAATTAACACAATCAGCAACAGCCCTTCTCATTTTTCTAATTTCAACACAATATCTTGGTTACTGACGTCATCAGCCCCGCCCCCTCTCTCTGATCAGTCAGAGTCTGTATGCAGGTTGATCGTCAGCCCCGCCCCCACTCTCTGATCAGTCAGAGTCTGTATGCAGGTTGATCATCAGCCCCGCCCCCTCTCTCTGATCAGTCAGAGTCTGTATGCAGGTTGAAGCCCCACTTCCTCTCTCTGATCAGTCAGAGTCTGTATGCAGGCTGGAGCATCAGCCCCGCCTCTCTCTGATCAGTCAGAGTCTGTATGCAGGTTGAACATCAGCCCCGCCTCTCTCTGATCAGTCAGAGTCTGTATGTGCAGGTTGAACATCAGCCCCGCCCCTCTCTGATCAGTCAGAGTCTGTATGCAGGTTGAGCATCAGCCCCGCTCTCTCTCTCTGATCAGTCAGAGTCTGTGTATGCAGGTTGAACATCAGCCCGCCCCCTCTCTGTGATCAGTCAGAGTCTGTATGTAGGTTGAGCATCAGCCCCGCCCCCTCTCTCTGATCAGTCAGTGTCTGTATGCAGGTCAGAGCAGTAAACATGCACTGGAAGCTGCTTTGGCATTTAAACTGGGATTGAATTCAGCTGGAAACAAGCTGTTTTCTGAGCTGAATTACTGACTGATAATTCATCTGAACGATGAGTCAGAACTAACATGTAGTAAGTCATGACATGCTCGTGTAGGTTACTCTGATCCTGAGTTATGAAGCCTAGAAAATGGCGTGAGATATCATCATATTGCCCACCCCTAGTGGCCGCCCTGTATCAGTATACATCTGCCGAGGGTCATATTTTGTTCTAAACGTATGAAAATGTCATTTGTTCGTCGTGAAGTTCGCAAATAGTTTTGAAGCGCCATTCATTCTTTAATTACTAAACAGAACGGAACACAAATTCTTTAAAAAATCTCAATGGTCTTTAACTGAATATCCTCCACCCCAGCCTCCACTGTGTTTTCGTCCTTCTCGCGCTTCCTCTCCTGGCGGTGAACTAAACAGATGCCTCTTTCTTTGTGCAGACTTTGGCAGTCTGATACTCGTGGATTGCGTTTCTTAATTGATAACAATATTTGTGTTAAAGGTGTGCATATTTTTATGTGGCAGTGTAGAATGTGCTGGAGGCGGCTCTACAAAGCACACAGCTCACTCTGCCAATTGCACCGACACTCTGCCAAGGGAATGTCGGTTATCCTTTAAAGAATGAGAACGAGTAGCCAGTGATAGTTGACTCATTCAGCAGTATGGCTGCAGGGCTGTGGTTGTATGTTTGGAAGTGTGTGTGTGTGTGTGTTTTTATCTCTTTGTGGGGTCCAAATCCACCGAGGATAACGGAATTGTGAACGTTACTAGATTGTTTTGCGCTCCAGGAACGAAAATTCCTGTTTTTCCTTATAAAACTGCTTTGATTAGAAACAGAGGACAGAGCTGATATTTAGGTCGATGAGATTAACGTTCTGGCAACGTTTAAAAAAAAGTTTCTATCCAATCAGAAGAGCGGTTTTTGAGAATTGATACAGTATCGCTACACATACGTGCAATATATCGATATATTGATAATCAGGACACCCCTAGTTAAAGATGTGCGTATTTGTATGCGGTGATACAAAAAAAACCCAGATTTACAGGGGAGAAACTTTAAATGCAGTAAAATAAAAAGCATTTCAGGATGTAATCGATATGATGTTCATATTCATATCTGCTGATATCGATATATAATATTTAGAAAATGTTTACATTCGGTTTAAACCCACCTGGATTCATATTAAGAGAGATTATGATAAAATTGTGGAATAAGTGCAGTTAAACGAATAAAATGCAGATTTTTTGTTTGTAGTAATTTCATTAGTGTGATTCTTGCTGTTTGATAAAACTGGAAAATGATACATTAAAGAATTTATGATTTCAAGTATAAGCCACTGAATGAAGCTCTGAAAGTCTGTTTGACGATGTTTGTCTTACAGATTTTAAAATCTTAAAATGAAAAGTAAGTTAATCATCTGACTTATTAAGAAATGATTCGCTCTGATTCAGAGACTCTCAGAATTGTTTAGTCTGGCGTGTCTAAAGGGGTCCCACAGGGTTCTACTTCAGGGTCTCTGAAATTGATTTTAATTATGATAATAATGAACCTAAGAGCTGAAGTCTGTTATATGATGGTCTAAGAGGTCAATTAAATATTAATCAATTAAATTAAACGAACAAATGCTACTTAATTACAGTCGCCGGATGAACAGCTACAGTGGACATGAAATTAAAACGAGTCAATGTCCTTAATTAATATTGATGATCCACTGAAAAACAACACAACCGCAGTCTTACAGGAGAAGACAAAATGTCTCTTAACTTTGAATGGAGCTGAATGTCAAATAAGAGTAATTAAGAGTCATTGTTGAGCATTTCTATTGGTCTGTTCATCCAGAACTATGAAGAAATCTAAATCTGACAAAATGGAAATGCGTATTTTCTAGTGGACAGCAGCAGGTTATAAAGACATTTATAAAATTTTAAAACTGAGTTTAAATCCACCAAAATTATATAAAATTATAAATGAATATAAACATTAAAATAAATACAACCCATGAAAACTGCAACAATTGTAAATAAAATAGAAATAACCAATTGATGTGTACATTGTTGAAAACAAAATACACACTTTCATAAATATCAAAATTGCTCAATTGTGAGAAATATTTAATCATTTTTATAATAAAAATCTAAATTAATGGCTCATATTTGAAGGTGTCAGTCACTGAAATCTGCTCTTCTGAAGTTCAGCACATATTTTAACACATCAGCTTTGTATCACATCAGAACATCAATGTAATGTTGTTGTTTTAGGAGAATTACACCTCAATACTGATATGTTTCTGATATCATTGGACGTACCTCCACTCGTACCACCGCAGAGTCATTCCTTCACAATTTTATAATAATGAACCTTTTCTTCAAACAATCAGCATTTCACCCTCGCTTCTCTACTAGTTTTCCTTTGCAGTCGGTTTATATTTGCTAAAACATAAACATATAATTTATAATTTATAATTTTTATAATTCTTCTATTAAGATGTTCCTGATATTCGCCTGTTTCCCTCTTTGTTAAAGCTCCTGTCCCTGGAGTTCTGCATGGTGCCCCACAGATTCTCTGCAGATTGAGTGATTATGTGGAAGCTGTGTGTGTGTGTGTGTGTGTGTGTGTGTGTGTGTGTGTGTGTGTGTGTGTGTGTGTGTGTGTGTGTGTGTGTGTGTGTGTGTTAGTGTTGCATGTGTTTGGCTCAGCTGCTCTGTGCTGAGTTCTGGCTGAGATTACTGCTCGCTCCGCCGTCAAACACACTCATAGGGGGAGGCTAGGTCACCTGCTGCCTACACACACCACGTGGACACACTCTACCTGTTAAAAACATGGACTCCCATCACGCCGCCGGTGTGAGTGTGCGAGCGTCCTGCCCTGTGAAAGAGCAGCGTCCCACCATGGCCTTTTAACACCGCTGCCACAGTTGCCGGATCTCCAGAGGGGAGGTAATCCCGCCTTCTCTGGACTTTATTTATTAGCTTTTCAGGGGGTTTCGGTCATTATTTTTAATGATGTTTTTTATCATGGTAATTTTAATTTGATGATGGCATTTTTTATTCATTTATTTGGCTTTTTTGGTTGATTGGAGGTTCTGTCAGACAAAGAACACCATCTATTTATTTATTTACTTTTAATTTTATTTTAATATTCGCATTTATCAGTTTTTTTTATTTTTTTAGCATATTGTCACGAAGAGTTATTCATGTATTTATGCATTTATTTATTGGCTTTTTGGTGGATTAATATTCTGCCAGACGACTTTTTTTTTTATTTAATTGATTTTAATGTATATATATATTTTTTTTTCGCCAGGCAGCTAACTGCGTTCCTTCTTTCATCACTGACTCTTCCTTCATCTGTTTGTTTTTGGTCTGTACACTGTTTTGTGTCAGCTGTGATAAGTCCGTGCATTGCTTTGGTCAGGTTCATGGTCAGCAGTTGTGTGTTTGGTTTCTGCCAGCTCTCTAATTACACACATTCATATTCTTGCATGTCCTGATATCATGTTTTCACGCAGCCCTTCTTCTGGTCCCAAGCGAGCTGGTCTGAGGGCACCGGGTTCCTCTAAGATTCCTTCATGTTTTTTCACGAGTCCTGCAGTAATATTGACGGGAGTCGTGCTGCTTCATGGTTGTGGGGTGCTGTTGCTGCGTTTCTCTGCCTGGAAACACCGTAGCGCTTGCAGGTTCCTCCAGCATGGCTATTGGAGAGGAAAATACATATTTGACGAAGCGGGGAGTCATAGTTCAAGCCTGTGACAGATGCTGGGATATTTTATACCTCATTGTGCCCGTTTTGTTCTCAGGCATCAGTGCAGGTTTTGTTGGTGATTCATATTTTATGAACAGGACTGTAAATAAAATGAGGAGCTGTGTATATTTCTGTGTGTGTGTGTGTGTGTGTGTGTGTGTGTGTGTGTGTGTGTGTGTGTGTGTGTGTGTGTGTGTGTGTGTGTGTGTGTGTATGTGTGTGTGTGTTTGTATGGGAGTCTATAAACATGAACCCTGGTCTGTTGTGGTGGAGAAAGTTGTGCTCACAGTCGCGGTGTTTTCTCAAAGTCATCTAGTCAACTACTCAGTCACGCTTTTCCTACATGCCGGATACGATTTCTGTTTATGTAGATGATGTGCTGTTGTACACTGTATAGTGATGATTATATATTCTTATTATATACAACATTAATTGACTTGTTTATGGTTATATACTGTTGCACGGTACTGTATATACATGAGGTTCCCTGTCAAAATCAGGATTGAACAGCTGATTGTCTGTCACTAAATAGAATTAATGCAACTAGAGTTTGGCTTTATATATATTATATATATATAAAGCCAAAGGCAACAGTGGTGAAGAAAAAGAGAACCAACACTCATTAGAACCTTTCTGGTCCTGTTCACACGTCTCACTTGTCCTGAACTTCTGGAATGCCGGAAAGTTGGGCACATGCAACTGGGTTCACCTGTTTACAACAATGCCTTTCGTCCCTGTTTAGCCAAATTAATAATCAGTCTGATTGATTTGCTCTTATGAAGCAAAACCTGATCATTTCATATCTCGACTGATTCCGTACGTCTGGTTTACTGTCGCCCTGATGAACTGCAGCCGATCATGCTTATAAAGGGAATCCCGATCCGTCTCGATCCGAGTAAGTATTGACCGATACCAGTCTGATCCAGTATATTGAATTGCCGCGCAGATGCAGCCGTGCAGTTTAGGCAGGATATCATCACAGTCACGCAATAGAACCTTAAATATCGACTTTACAGGAGGAAGAAATATTGGAATTTTATTTCTATTTGTCCGCTCATGGTGACATTGTCACATTCGTCAGATTCACATTGTCAAAATGACGATAAAGCACACTTTAACGTTAGTATGATTTATATGTTTATATTTATAAATAAATATAAAACTGACTCTAAAACATTGTTTTGGCGCTTACAATCGCTACCGTGAACGCTTTGTTCTAAATTGGTTGAGGCTGAGTATGTTGAAGGCGACGCTCATAAAATTTAATACTCCAATAAGATCGCTTCTTTTTTTTTTTTTGCGGTGTGACGCACGCCTATTTCATAGGGATCATCGCTCAGCAATTTTCGATTGTTGAGTTATAGCTCTTTTGAAGCTGGACGTTGTAGTTAATCACTGCTTAAGAGATTTTTGGCGCTTTTACAAAATAAGTTTCAAAAATTTGTCTTATTCGTCGAGATCGTATTTAAACGCTGTACAGAGATTAACAGAATATTTTACATCATTATCTTTTTTTTATACATTTTTTATTTATTTTTATATCATAAATAATGTTTAGTGTTTAAAAGCTGTTCTAGTTTTAGGTTTGATTTTAATTTTTTTTTTTGTACAGTATGACGGCATTAGATCTTTTATTTATAGATCATTAAACACTCGAGTGACTTTTATCATGTTCTTTTTTTGTTGGTCACTATCAATGTTTCAGTTAGTTTTGCTTTTAAATCTGTCAATGTATTTCTTTTATTTCAGATACGTTTCAGAAACGTTGACCACTGTCACGTCTTCTATTTCACTTATGGTCTGAACGACTGTCTGGACTGTATCGCTAACAATGGATGGTTGATTGTGGTGCAGAAGCCCCGCCCACTTTAAGCCGTCGTGTTTAGAGTTAAATCAGTAAAAACGCCGCTATGGCCCAACTTTTCATTTTCCTTTGTGAAATGTTCCGCTACATGCATTTAAACTGCTGTGTTAGTTTCTGAAAACGTCTCCTTCTGCTGCGAGTTGTCTGTTTATGGCGGCTCGACTACAGCGGCGTAAATGGAGCGAAAGAAGAAAAGAAAGAAAAGGGGGATCACAGGTGGGTAGAGCTTAATATAGCCCATACCTGATCCATCAAATTATGCCTAGATCCGTGTATAGTGGGAATGAAAGCTGAGCGCCATTTAAGATCTATATCCCACTGCTTTCAGGGGGTGGAGCACGGCATGTTCAACTGACTTTTTACTCAACACCCGCCTTTGATTGACCATAAAAGTGGGACGGATCTGGACTCTGTGAAAGGTGAACACAGTCATTTACTGTGTGTGTGTGTGTGTGTGTGTGTGTGTGTGTGTGTGTGTGTGTGTGTGTGTGTGTAGGTGAGGCTATTATTCTCTTTCCCTCTTGTGGCTGATACTTGCTCCAAGCCCCCACCTCGCCTGTCCTTTTTGAGGGAGTTCAACATTCCTGCAGATGAGCTCGACCGGCCCAGCGTAACCTTTGTCGTCACCGTGGTGATATGTTCATTAATGAGCCGGTTCTGGGGCTTTTCCTGCTGTCTGTGAAGGCCAGGAGAACGCCGGACCCTGTCCATTATTATTCTAATGAGCACAACCTCATTTGATCTGTGTTTATTGGCTGCTCAGGACTCCTGCTGTCCTTAGTCTCTCCCTTGCTCGCTCATTTCTACACCTTTAAACTGAAGGTGCCTCAAACGTGGGTTTTCTGAGCGCTGTTGCAGACACACGGTTGGCTCCAAGTAACTCTCAGAACTCCGAACCACAAATTGTGGGCAGTTTCATGGATCAGAGTAACCTATAGACATGATACAGACTACAATTCTTTATATCCTCTATAACTAAAATTCACTGGTTTAAACTGAATTAAATCCCAGTTTAAATGACAAAGGAGCTTCTAGTCCATGTTTACTGCTCTGTCCACGTGAACATACAGACTCTGACTGATCAGAGAGAGGGGGCGGGGCTGAGACTCTGACTGATCAGAGAGAGGGGGCGGGGCTGAGACTCTGACTGATCAGAGAGAGGGGCGGGCTGATGTCTAACTGCATACAGACTCTGACTGATCAAAGAGGGGGCGGGGCTGATGCTCAACCTGCATACAGACTCTGACTGATCAGAGATAGGGGGCGGGGCTGATGATCAACTTGGTTTGTTCAACTTCAGAATAAAAGTCCTGAGATGGATAATACTGATACCTATATATATATATATATATATATAAATAACAAAAATAATAAGACATTCATACAAATATTAAAAATCTTAAATGAAGAAAAAAATTGAGTGGCCTAGGATCTCCTAAAATGTGTGATGGTCTCCTTTGAATACTTTTCTTAAGATTTGGTGAATAAAAGTATGTCAAACTACAAAACCATCCCAAAATATTGGCCTCAAATTCTAACGGTGAAGATCAAAGGTCTTCATTCATCAATGCTGTCTTGGTCAGCTGTCTGAAACTTGTGAAGAAATGTCTTAAAATCAAACATGGTTCTTCTGTGGCATCTTTTAAAGACCTGTAACACCTATTTTTAAGAGGGTACACCATATGGACAAAAGTATGGGGACACCTGCTCATTCACTGGTTCTTCTGAAATCAAGGGGATTAAAAACAGTTTCTCCTGCTTTTGTTGGAGTAACTGTCTCTACTGTCCAGAGAAGACTTTCTACTAGATTTTGGAACATTGCTGTGACCATTTGATTGCATTCAGTGATGAGCATTAGTGCGGTCACCACCCCACCGCATCCCCAATTCCCCAACTCATCCCTCTCAAAAGTACTATATGGAGCTCCATCATTCCAGAGAACACGGTTCCACTGCTCCACAGCTTAATGCTGGGGGGCTTTATACCCCTCTAGTCCAGACCTGGTATTAGACATGGTGCCATAAGGTTCTTTTTGATGCTGTTCTATTGGCAGTACTTCTCTACAGGGTCTAGATAAGCCGTGCGTGCATTTTTTCATCATGTAGTTGTGTGCATTGTTTAGATGGAATGTCCACAAACATTTGGACATGTAGTGTAATATTTTTGTCCACTTTTTCTTCTCAAGCTGCTTTTTCATGACACAACCATGCTTTACATCAGTGCTTGATAGGCAATGATTTATTGGATTAATCGCGTCTCGCTGGCTTTCTTTGGATTAAGATCACGGGCCGCGAGGACCCGAAATCAGGGAGACGTCCCACTTAATGGCTGTGATGAAATTTCTTGCAACCATAATTTATGTGTGTTTGAACATAACTTTATGAGCACTTACTTCTGGTATGCAGAACACGCCCCCACACCCACTGCCCATTAATTTCAGCCTTGCCGGACGGCCCGAACCCTCGTCCTGCTCTAAACACTGTAGATATCACCAAATTATGGAATTATGCTTTCGTTAAGTGAGCAGGTCAAGCAGGGAGGGGTTGGAAGTGCAATCATATTTTGGAGAAAGCTCTGTAATTTATGGTGAGAAGATCCAGCTTGACTGTCTCCAGCGTGAGTGGAGGTTTTCTCCCCCCCCTCTGAACTTCCAGCTTCTTCAGAAAGAGGACTGGAAGAGCCAGAAAGCGAAAGAGCGACGAGAGGGGGAAGGGAACGGGAGAGACACTTGAAAGACATAATGAAGGTTATTGAAATGGAGAGTAATACATCTTGCATATTGAGCTGGGTACTTGTTAAAGCGACAGGCCCTAACCAGAAAGGAATTTGCTTGATGGATGAATTTCGCTCGTCTAATGGATACAAGCACTTGAAAAATGAAAACATCGATCCGTTCCCCAAGTTTTCCATCCCTCTAATGAGAACGGGTGTTTCACAAGATTTGGAGAGAGAGAGAGAGAGAGAGAGAGAGAAGATGACAGAGCGAGTGCGAGAGAACGAAAGCGAGAGAAAGAAAGAAGAGCCCCTTTATTCCGAGATGATCCGTGCCACATGTGTGTATAAGGTATCAGTCACAGCTGAACTGCCACACCATCCACAGTGTACATTACAGGAGAAAGTGCAGACGCTCGATTCGTCTTCCGATTGATGTGCAGATGCATTATAGTTCACATGTTTCCTTTGTCGTTGTGCTGCAGCTCACTTTGAACCCTG